>CM074289.1:23481534-23581534 GCA_037194245.1 Opsariichthys bidens | reverse complement strand
TCCTAGTTTTAATCAGCTTTTTTAGGAAAACCGTGAGTCCGATCAGTCTAAAAAGATATAGCAACTCAAGTCAGAACAGTCTGAAGGTCTGGGCCGAGTTTGGTGGTTGTAGCTTTAAAGCTCTAGGAGGAGATACAGTCTAAATTTTGGCTCAGAAGAAGAATAATAATAACTAGATGAGTAAAGTTCGTAGACAAACTTTAAGTTGGCTTGAAAAAGGCCTTGCTAGAAAGTTTGAAAGTGTTAGGTAGTTTGAAGAAGTTTGAAAGTTTGAAATAGTTTTGAAAGTTTGAAGTAGTTTTGAAGGTTTGAAGTAGTTTGAAAGTTTGAAATAGTTTGAAAGTTTGAAATAGTTTTAAAAGTTGGAAGTAGTTTGAAGAAGTTTGAAAGTTTGAAGTAGTTTTGAAAGTTTGAAGTAGTTTGAAGAAGTTTGAAAGTTTGAAGTAGTTTTTGAAAGTTTGAAGTAGTTTTAAAAGTTTGAAGTAGTTTGAAGAAGGTTGAAAGTTTGAAGTAGTTTTGAAAGTTTGAAGTAGTTTTAAAAGTTTGAAGTAGTTTGAAGAAGGTTGAAAGTTTGAAATAGTTTTGAAAGTTTTAGTTTAGTATAGATAGTGTGTGAGAGTGAGTGAGTGAGTGGGTGTTTGAGAGTGTGTGTGAGTGTGTGTGTGTGAGAGTGTGTGTGTGTGTGTGTGTGTGTGTGTGAGAGTGTGTGGGTGTGCGTGTGTGTGTGTGTGTGTGAGAGTGTGTGTGTGTGTGTGTGAGAGTGAGTGAGTGTATGTGAGTGAGTGTGTGAGGGTGAGTGTGTGACAGAGAGTGTGTGAGTGAGTGAGAGTGTGTATGTTTTATGTTTTAAATGGCTTAGAAATAGCACATTGAATGAAAAGTGTGTGTGTGTATGTGAGAGAGTGTGAGTGAGAGGGTGAGAATAGACAGATATATAATTTGATGAGTTTGAATACGTTTAAATGAGTTTGAATAAGTTTAAATGAGTTTGAATAAGTTTAAATGAGTTTGAATAGGTTTAAATGAGTTTGAATGAGTTTAAATGGCTTAGAAATAGCACATTGAATGAATAGTGTGTGTGTGTGTGTGTGTGTGAGAGAGAGAGAGAGTTTGTGAGTGAGAGGGTGAGAGTAGAGAGATATATATAATTTGATGAGTTTGAATAAGTTTAAATGAGTTTGAATGAGTTTAAATGACTTAGAAATAGCACATTGAATGAATAGTGTGTATGTGTGTGTGAGTGTGTGTGAGTGAGAGAGTGAGAGTGTGTATGTGAGAGTGTGAGAGTAGATAGATATATAATTTGATGAGTTTGAATTAGTTTAAATGAGTTTGAATGAGTTTGAATGGCTTAGAAAGGCAGCTTCATTGAGTCTAATGGGCTTCAGTTTGTTTAGATTTGAAATTTTGACAGTTGGAGTTTGATGGAATGTTCAGATTTTCAATGTAAGTCTATGGGAGGATTTTCCTAGTTTTAATCAGCTTTTTTAGGAAAACCGTGAGTCCGATCCGTCTAAAAAGATATAGCAACTCAAGTCAGAACAGTCTGAAGGTCTGGGCCGAGTTTGGTGGTTGTAGCTTTAAAGCTCTAGGAGGAGATACAGTCTAAATTTTGGCTCAGAAGAATAATAATAACTAGATGAGTAAAGTTCGTAGACAAACTTTAAGTTGGCTTGAAAAAGGCCTTACTAGAAAGTTTGAAAGTGTTAGGTAGTTTGAAGAAGTTTGAAAGTTTGAAATAGTTTGAAAGTTTGAAATAGTTTGAAATAGTTTTAAAAGTTTGAAGTAGTTTGAAGAAGGTTGAAAGTTTGAAGTAGTTTTGAAAGTTTGAAGTAGTTTTAAAAGTTTGAAGTAGTTTGAAAGTTTGAAATAGTTTTGAAAGTTTGAAGTAGTTTGAAGAAGTTTGAAAGTTTGAAATAGTTTTGAAAGTTTGAAGTAGTTTTGAAAGTTTGAAGTAGTTTGAAAGTTTGAAGAAGTTTGAAATAGTTTTGAAAGTTTGAAGTAGTTTGAAGAAGTTTGAAAGTTTGAAGAAGTTTGAAAGTTTGAAATAGTTTTGAAAGTTTGAAGTAGTTTGAAGAAGTTTGAAAGTTTGAAGTAGTTTGAAGTAGTTTGAGTTTTGAAACTTTGAAGTAGTTTGAAGAAGTTTGAAAGTTTGAAATAGTTTTGAAAGTTTGAAGTAGTTTTGAAGGTTTGAAGTAGTTTGAAAGTTTGAAATAGTTTGAAAGTTTGAAATAGTTTTAAAAGTTTGAAGTAGTTTGAAGTAGTTTGAAGAAGGTTGAAAGTTTGAAATAGTTTTTAAAGTTTGAAGTAGTTTGAAGAAGTTTGAAAGTTTGAAGTAGTTTTAAAAGTTTGAAGTAGGGATGGGCGATATGGCCTAAAATCCATATTGCGATATACATCGCAGCCTCTTGCGATAACGATATATATTGCGATATATATATATATATTTATTAGGGGTGTGACGAGACCACTATCCCACGAGACGAGACGAGACACGAGATTGGGTTCACGAGACGAGATTTTTATAGTATTTTTAAGAAATCCTCAATAATGAAACATATGAAGGGAAAATAGTCTTTTATTCAACTGAAAATCATAAAATGCAAAAATGTTGGTGCATTTGGAAATCAACTTGTAACGTATGTCATTTTACTTCTATTTTAATGAATTATTCGCAGTAAAACAACATGCAAACACTGATAAATGTTTTGCCACAAAATCAACCAATTGTTTTCTGCCCTGTATAATTTCACATGAGAAATCTCACTGAACTTTTCTATAGATTGAACATAAAATAAACAATATAAATAAAATAAACATAAAAATAAAAAATTCAAATTACACTTTGTCACTTTAACTGCAGTAGTTGACCATTTCCCCGTCACTATAGATTGTGTGGCTGTAACTGTGATATAGTTAGTATGTACACAGAGAAGTCCAACCGTCAGCAGTGACAGCGATGCTTTCTGCCTCTTTAGTTCACATATCGCGCCTAAAAAAGCGTGTAAAGCGCGGCCGCGTCGCTTCCTCCTTCTTTTGCAAGCGTTCGGGAGCTCGCGCTTCTGTCGCGTCTGTCGTTGCTATGCAACCATGAACTGTGCTCTCCACGACCATCGCTTGGTTCTTGTCACATGACAAGACATTCTGAAATGTTGAGATGTTTTCATCTCGTCGCGGTTTCAGCCATGCTTAATCAAGATGACGAATATAATGATGCGTTGCAGCCAGCTGCAGCTCGTGGCTCTAAATTTCGCGGGTGGATTGCGTCATGAACATGCATTATCGCGATAGTGCAATAGAATTAAAATCTCTATCGTAGGCCAATTTTGTATCGTTTATATCGCATATCGTTTATATCGCCCATTACTAGTTTGAAGTAGTTTGAAAGTTTGAAGAAGTTTGAAAGTTTGAAATAGTTTTGAAAGTTTGAAGTAGTTTGAAATTTTGAAGTAGTTTTCAAAGTTTGATGTAGTTTGAAGAAGTTTGAAAGTTTGAAGTAGTTTTAAAAGTTTGAAGTAGTTTTGAAAGTTTTAGTTTAGTAGTGAGTGAGTGAGTGAGTGTGTGTGTGTGAGTGAGTGAGTGTGTGTGAGTGAGTGTGAGTGAGAGTGTGTGAGTGTGAGAGAGTGTGTGATGGAGTGAGAGTGTGTATGTTTATGAGCTTAAATGGCTTAGAAATAGGACATTGAATGAAAAGTGTGTGTGTGTGTGTGTGTGTGTGTGTATGTGAGAGAGTGTGAGTGAGAGGGTGAGAATAGACAGATATATAATTTGATGAGTTTGAATAAGTTTAAATGAGTTTTAATAAGTTTAAATGAGTTTGAATAAGTTTAAATGAGTTTGAATAGGTTTAAATGAGTTTGAATGAGTTTAAATGGCTTAGAAATAGCACACTGAATGAAAAGTGTGTGTGTGTGTGTGTGTGTGTGTGTGAGTGAGTGAGAGTGAGAGGGTGAGAGTGTGAGAGTAGATAGATATATAATTTGATGAGTTTAAATGAGTTTGAATGAGTTTAAATGACTTAGGAATAGCACATTGAATGAAAAGTGTGTGTGTGTGTGAGTGAGAGGGTGAGAGTAGATAGATATATAATTTGATGAGTTTGAATGAGTTTGAATGAGTTTAAATGAGTTTGAATGAGTTTAAATGGCTTAGAATGGCAGCTTCATTGAGTGTGTGAGGGTGAGAGTGTTTATGAGTTTAAATGGCTTAGAAATAGCACGTTGAATGAAAAGTGTGTGTGTGTGTGAGGGTGAGAGAGTGTGTGTGAGAGTGTGAGAGTAGATAGATATATAATTTGATGAGTTTGAATAAGTTTAAATGAGTTTGAATGAGTTTAAATGAGTTTGAATGAGTTTAAATGGCTTAGAAATAGCACCTTGAATAAAAAGTGTGTGTGTGTGTGTGTGTGTGTGTGTGTGTGTGAGAGTGAGAGGGTGAGAGTGTGAGAGTAGATAGATATATAATTTGATGAGTTTGAATAAGTTTAAATGAGTTTGAATGAGTTTAAATGGCTTAGAAATAGCACCTTGAATAAAAAGTGTGTGTGTGTGTGTGTGTGTGTGTGTGTGTGTGAGAGAGAGTGAGAGGGTGAGAGTGTGAGAGTAGATAGATATATAATTTGATGAGTTTGAATGAGTTTGAATGAGTTTAAATGAGTTTAAATGAGTTTGAATGAGTTTGAATGGCTTAGAATGGCAGCTTCATTGAGTCTAATGGGCTTCAGTTTGTTTAGATTTGAAATTTTGACAGTTGGAGTTTGATGGAATGTTCAGATTTTCAATGTAAGTCTATGGGAGGATTTTCCCAGGTTTAATCAGCTTTTTTAGGAAAACCGTGAGTCCGATCAGTCTAAAAAGATATAGCACACCAAGTCAGAACAGTCTGAAGGTCTGAGCCGAGTTTGGTGGTTGTAGCTTTAAAGCTCTAGGAGGAGATACAGTCTAAAATTTGGCTCAGAAGAATAATAATAATAACTAGATGAAGAAAGTTCGTCGCGACAAACTTTAAGTTGGCTTGAAAAAGTCTAGCCAGAAAGTTTGAAACTTTGAAGTAGTTTTAAAAGTTTGAGAGTTTAAGTTTTAGTTTAGATAGATAGATGTGATCAGATGATAGATAGATAGATAGATAGATAGATAGATAGATAGATAGATAGATAGATATGGTTGGATGATAGATAGATAGATAGATAGATAGATAGATAGATAGATAGATAGATAGATAGATAGATAGATAGATAGATAGAGTTGGATGATAGATAGATAGACAGAGAGATAGATAGATATGGTTGGATGATAGATAGATAGATAGATAGATAGATAGATAGATAGATAGATAGATAGATAGATAGAGTTGGATGATAGATAGATAGACAGAGAGATAGATAGATATGGTTGGGTGATAGATAGATAGATAGATAGATAGATAGATAGATAGATAGATAGATAGATAGATAGATAGATATGGTTGGATGATAGATAGATAGATAGATAGATAGATAGATAGATAGATAGATAGATAGATAGATAGATAGAGTTGGATGATAGATAGATAGATAGATAGTCAGATTATAGAAATGGTTGGATGATAGATAGATAGATAGATAGATAGATAGATAGATAGATAGATAGATAGATAGATAGATAGATAGATAGATAGATAGATAGATAGAAAGATAGATTAGATAGATAGACAGTTAGATATGGTTGGATGATAGATAGATAGATAGATAGATAGATAGATAGATAGATAGATAGATAGATAGATAGATAGATAGATAGATAGATAGATAGATAGATAGATATGGTTGGATGATAGATAGATAGATAGATAGATAGATAGATAGATAGATAGATAGATAGATAGATAGATAGATAGATAGATAGATAGATAGTTAGATATGGTTGGATGATAGATAGATAGATAGATAGATAGATAGATAGATAGATAGATAGATAGATAGATAGATAGATAGATAGATAGATAGATAGATAGATAGATAGATAGATAGATATGGTTGGATGATAGATAGATAGATAGATAGATAGATAGATAGATAGATAGATAGATAGATAGATAGATATAGAGATATGGTTGGATGATAGATAGATAGATAGATAGATAGATAGATAGATAGATAGATAGATAGATAGATAGATAGATAGATAGATAGATAGATAAATAGATAGATAGATAGATAGATAGATATGGTTGGATGATAGATAGATAGATAGATAGATAGATAGATAGATAGATAGATAGATAGATAGATAGATAGATAGATAGATAGATAGATAGATAGATATGGTTGGATGATAGATAGATAGATAGATAGATAGATAGATAGATAGATATGGTTGGATGATAGATAGATAGATAGATAGATAGATAGATAGATAGATAGATAGATAGATAGATAGATAGATAGATAGATAGATAGATGAGTTGATGAGTTTGAATGAGTTTGAATGAGTTTGAATGAGTTTAAATGAGTTTGAATGAGTTTGAATGGCTTAGAATGGCAGCTTCAATTAGTCTAATGGGCTTCAGTTTGTTTAGATTTGAAATTTTGACAGTTGGAGTTTGATGGAATGTTCAGATTTTCAATGTAAGTCTATGGGAGGATTTTCCCAGGTTTAATCAGCTTTTTTAGGAAAACCGTGAGTCCGATCAGTCTAAAAAGATATAGCACACCAAGTCAGAATAGTCTGAAGGTCTGAGCCGAGTTTGGTGGTTGTAGCTTTAAAGCTCTAGGAGGAGATACAGTCTAAAATTTGGCTCAGAAGAATAATAATAATAATAATAATAATAAGTTTACGTACAATATCAGTAAGTTGGCTTTTTCAAGCCAACTTAACTAGATGAAGAAAGTTCGTCGCGACAAACTTTAAGTTGGCTTGAAAAAGTCTAGCCAGAAAGTTTGAAACTTTGAAGTAGTTTTAAAAGTTTGAGAGTTTAAGTTTTAGTTTAGATAGATAGATGTGATCAGATGATAGATAGATAGAAAGATAGATAGATAGATAGATAGATAGATAGATAGATAGATAGATAGATAGATAGATAGATAGATAGATAGATATGGTTGGATGATAGATAGATAGATAGATAGATAGATAGATAGATAGATAGATAGATAGATAGATAGATAGAGTTGGATGATAGATAGATAGATAGATAGATAGATAGATAGATAGATAGATAGATAGAGTTGGGTGATAGATAGATAGATAGATAGATAGATAGATAGATAGATAGATAGATAGATAGAGAGAGAGAGAAATAGATAGATAGTCAGATTATAGATATGGTTGGATGATAGATAGATAGATAGATAGATAGATAGATAGATAGATAGATAGATAGATAGATAGATAGATAGATAGATAGATAGATAGAGTTGGATGATAGATAGATAGATAGATAGATAGATAGAGAGAGAGAGATAGAGTTGGATGATAGATAGATAGATAGATAGATAGATAGATAGATAGATAGATAGATAGATAGATAGATAGATAGATAGATAGATAGATAGATAGATAGATAGAGTTGGATGATAGATAGATAGATAGATAGATAGATAGATAGATAGATAGATAGAGAGAGAGATAGATAGATAGAGAGATAGATAGATAGTCAGATTATAGATATGGTTGGATGATAGATAGATAGATAGATAGATAGATAGATAGATAGATAGATAGATAGATAGATAGATAGATAGATAGATGAGTTAATGAGTTTGAATGAGTTTAAATGAGTTTGAATGAGTTTAAATGGCTTAGAATGGCAGCTCCATTGAGTCTAATGGGCATCAGTTTGTTTAGATTTGAAATTTTGACAGTTGGAGTTTGATGGAATGTTCAGATTTTCAATGTAAGTCTATGGGAGGATTTTCCAGGTTTAATCAGCTTTTTTAGGAAAACCGTGAGTCCGATCAGTCTAAAAAGATATAGCACACCAAGTCAGAACAGTCTGAAGGTCTGAGCCGAGTTTGGTGGTTGTAGCTTTAAAGCTCTAGGAGGAGATACAGTCTAAAATTTGGCTCAGAAGAATAATAATAATAATAATAATAATAAGTTTACGTACAATATCAGTAAGTTGGCTTTTTCAAGCCAACTTAACTAGATGAAGAAAGTTCGTCGCGACAAACTTTAAGTTGGCTTGAAAAAGTCTAGCCAGAAAGTTTGAAACTTTGAAGTAGTTTTAAAAGTTTGAGAGTTTAAGTTTTAGTTTAGATAGATAGATGTGATCAGATGATAGATAGATAGATAGATAGATAGATAGATAGATAGATAGATAGATAGATATGGTTGGATGATAGATAGATAGATAGATAGATAGATAGATAGATAGATAGATAGATAGATAGATAGATAGATAGATAGATAGAGTTGGATGATAGATAGATAGACAGAGAGATAGATAGATATGGTTGGATGATAGATAGATAGATAGATAGATAGATAGATAGATAGATAGATAGATAGATAGATAGAGTTGGATGATAGATAGATAGACAGAGAGATAGATAGATATGGTTGGGTGATAGATAGATAGATAGATAGATAGATAGATAGATAGATAGATAGATAGATAGATAGATAGATATGGTTGGATGATAGATAGATAGATAGATAGATAGATAGATAGATAGATAGATAGATAGATAGATAGATAGAGTTGGATGATAGATAGATAGATAGATAGTCAGATTATAGAAATGGTTGGATGATAGATAGATAGATAGATAGATAGATAGATAGATAGATAGATAGATAGATAGATAGATAGATAGATAGATAGATAGATAGATAGAAAGATAGATTAGATAGATAGACAGTTAGATATGGTTGGATGATAGATAGATAGATAGATAGATAGATAGATAGATAGATAGATAGATAGATAGATAGATAGATAGATAGATAGATAGATAGATAGATAGATATGGTTGGATGATAGATAGATAGATAGATAGATAGATAGATAGATAGATAGATAGATAGATAGATAGATAGATAGATAGATAGATAGATAGTTAGATATGGTTGGATGATAGATAGATAGATAGATAGATAGATAGATAGATAGATAGATAGATAGATAGATAGATAGATAGATAGATAGATAGATAGATAGATAGATAGATAGATATGGTTGGATGATAGATAGATAGATAGATAGATAGATAGATAGATAGATAGATAGATAGATAGATAGATAGATAGATAGATAGATATGGTTGGATGATAGATAGATAGATAGATAGATAGATAGATAGATAGATAGATAGATAGATAGATAGATAGATAGATAGATAGATAGATAAATAGATAGATAGATAGATAGATAGATATGGTTGGATGATAGATAGATAGATAGATAGATAGATAGATAGATAGATAGATAGATAGATAGATAGATAGATAGATAGATAGATAGATAGATAGATATGGTTGGATGATAGATAGATAGATAGATAGATAGATAGATAGATAGATATGGTTGGATGATAGATAGATAGATAGATAGATAGATAGATAGATAGATAGATAGATAGATAGATAGATAGATAGATAGATAGATAGATGAGTTGATGAGTTTGAATGAGTTTGAATGAGTTTGAATGAGTTTAAATGAGTTTGAATGAGTTTGAATGGCTTAGAATGGCAGCTTCAATTAGTCTAATGGGCTTCAGTTTGTTTAGATTTGAAATTTTGACAGTTGGAGTTTGATGGAATGTTCAGATTTTCAATGTAAGTCTATGGGAGGATTTTCCCAGGTTTAATCAGCTTTTTTAGGAAAACCGTGAGTCCGATCAGTCTAAAAAGATATAGCACACCAAGTCAGAATAGTCTGAAGGTCTGAGCCGAGTTTGGTGGTTGTAGCTTTAAAGCTCTAGGAGGAGATACAGTCTAAAATTTGGCTCAGAAGAATAATAATAATAATAATAATAACTAGATGAAGAAAGTTCGTCGCGACAAACTTTAAGTTGGCTTGAAAAAGTCTAGCCAGAAAGTTTGAAACTTTGAAGTAGTTTTAAAAGTTTGAG
The DNA here is from genome assembly GCA_037194245.1 of Opsariichthys bidens. NCBI lineage: Eukaryota > Metazoa > Chordata > Actinopteri > Cypriniformes > Xenocyprididae > Opsariichthys > Opsariichthys bidens. Next base: position 23,571,483 of record CM074289.1, on the reverse strand, counting down.
AGTTTAAGTTTTAGTTTAGATAGATAGATGTGATCAGATGATAGATAGACAGATAGATAGATAGATAGATAGAGAGAGTTGGATGATAGCTAGATAGATAAATAGATAGATAGACAGACAGACAGAGAGATAGATAGATAGTCAGATTATAGATATGGTTGGATGATAGATAGATAGATAGATAGATAGATAGATAGATAGATAGATAGATAGATAGATAGATAGATAGATAGATAGATAGATATGGTTGGATGATAGATAGATAGATAGATAGATAGATAGATAGATAGATAGATAGATAGATAGATAGATAGATAGATAGATGTGGTCAAAAGAGCATTACAACCAATCACACGCGTCTCTGTTGAGCTCATGATACAATAACCAATCAGATGAGTTTAGATTACTTATAGTTGAATACAGTTAATTCTAGGGAGTTTGTGTCGCGTGCGCGCCATGTGCTCTGTCTGTCAGCCAGTGCGGGACACGCTCTGACTGAATACTGCCAATTCTGTCCTGGAAAACTGCAGATACGTTGTAAGTAAGATATTAATTTATAATCATTTTGTTTTTCAAGCTATTAAAATGACAATGTTTTGATTTTCTAATGCGTAAAAAGCATTTAACTAATTCATAAACGATTCCGACATTAATCATTATTAATCATTATTAAATTATCACAAGCAATAATCGATAATAATTATGTTAATTATGAATGGCGTGTAAAGTTAACTTTATGTAGAATAACTTTACATTCCTGTTTTCCCTCAGCGCGTGAGAGGAAGGTTCACCCAAAGCCTCATTACGCCAAAGGGAAAACATCTTGGAGAATATTGCCACGTGTGTCAATGAGGTATCTCTGCAGAACAAAAAGGCTGTTAGTGGGCATTTGTCAACCACTTTACCCAACTTTCTTGAATCATAAAGTCGGGTAAAGTGGTTAAAAATCACCCATTGTGGTTTTCAACAACGCCCAGATGTCGGGGGAACACGCGCTACCGTTCTGCAGAGGTACATAGTTGCACATCTCAGACATGGGTCCAGGATCAGAACGTGGTTGGATTGGACCGGTCATCCTCACTTCCTGAATCTGGGTCAGCTCACATTATGTGACAGGCAAGGAATGTTCTGCATGACAGCTGCTGTTTTAACTGAAAGCAGCTTGCACTGACAGATCTTAAAATATGTCAGTGCCATTGTTTTGTCTTAAGGTGCACACCAGTAGTGTTTTTGTAATGTATGTTTATAAAAGCACCTGAAATGCCCTAATTGAACTAAACCCTAATCCTGGTTTAGGCTAAATCCTGTCTGTGAAACCATAGAAACAAAAACATTTATGTAAATGTATGTAAATGTTAAACAAACATACATAACCATTAATCAAAACATCAAACTGAAATAACTAAAATTAATTAAAACACTTAGTTATGATGTTAAACATTTTAAGTAATTTTGGTTTAAATGTTTGAGGTCAGGTAGATTTGTACTTTTATTAAGCAAGGATACATTTAGCTAAAATTACATATTTAATAATTTGAAAAAAAATTATTTTCTTAATTTACCTACCTTTTAAATGTTATATTCATCAAACAATCCCTCAAAAATGTATTTACACAAGACATTTACAAAAAATATGTTGAAACATTTAGTAGCAGAAATGTCTTTGCTGCTCATTAAATATTTATATATCATACATCACATTTGAAAATATATTACTTATTTAAAAATTGTAATATTTAAATTTTTAATCAAATTATTAGCTCTGACTAGGTGAACATGAGACATTTTTTTAAAAGTAATACATTTAAACAATCCCATTTTTGGCCACTAGTGTATATAGCATTAAGGTTTATGTTTTTGAACCTGTCTGGGGCAGTATACGGACAGAGCCTTAATGATTGTGTAATAATTTTTTATTTATATATATACATATTGAGATATATATATATATATATATATATATATATATATATATATATAATATATATATATATATATATATATATCAATATGTACTTATTTAATGGAAATATACAATAGTTAAAAACGGAACACAAAAATCTGAACAATAATGAAGATACTTTAACATACTAATACTAATAGATAGATAACAAATAACTTCAAAAAATATCAAACAACCACAACTATATACATCATTATTAAAAAAAAAACAGTTCAATTATTCCTCTTTTTTAAAGGAGACTACTCTGTTGTTAATGTGTAGCAGGATGACTTTCATTGGCAGCTCCTTTATTATTTCGTCCATTGTCCCAGTGTACATCTGTGGTGGGACCTTAAAAATTTTGTCACAGCTGCTTAAAATGTGACAGGTGCCATCGATCTCAGTGACGCCCACAACCTCGACTTCCTCCTCCACAGGTTCAACTTCCTCAATCTGGATTTTCAAAACAAGTAAGTAAATAAATTAATTTTAACAGATTACTTGTGTGTGTGTGAGAGAGAGAGTAATTGTGTGAGTATATAAATGCGTGAGTGCGCGTGTGAGAGGTGTGTGCGTGTGAGTGAGGTGTGTGTGTGAGTGAGAGGTGTGTGTGTGTATGTGTGTGTGTGTGAGGTGTGTGTGTGTGTGTGTGTGAGAGAGAGGTGTGTGTGTGTGTGTGAGAGTGAGAGGTGTGTGTGAGAGTGTGTGAGAGTGTGAGTGAGAGGTGTGTGTGAGTGAGATGTGAGTGCGTGTGTGAGTGAGAGGTGAGTGCGTCTGAGTGAGAGGTGTGTGTGAGAGTGTGTGAGAGTGTGAGTGAGAGGTGAGTGCGTGTGAGTGAGAGATGTGTGTGAGTGTGAGGATGAGTTCATGTGTGTGTGAGAGTGTGAGTGAGAGGTGTGTGTGTGTGTGTGTGTGTGAGAGTGTGTGAGAGTGTGAGTGAGAGGTGTGTGTGAGTGAGAGGTGTGTGTGAGAGTGTGAGAGTGTGAGTGAGAGGTGTGTGTGAGTGAGATGTGAGTGCGTGTGTGAGTGAGAGGTGAGTGCGTCTGAGTGAGAGGTGTGTGTGAGAGTGTGTGAGAGTGTGAGTGAGAGGTGAGTGCGTGTGAGTGAGAGGTGTGTGTGAGTGAGAGTGTGAGTGAGAGGTGTGTGTGTGTGAGAGTGTGTGAGAGTGTGAGTGAGAGGTGTGTGTGTGTGTGAGGATGAGTTCATGTGTGAGTGAGAGGAGTGTGTGAGAGTGTGTGAGTGAGATGTGAGTGCGTGTGTGAGTGAGAGGTGAGTGCGTCTGAGTGAGAGGTGTGTGTGAGAGTGTGTGAGAGTGTGAGTGAGAGGTGAGTGCGTGTGAGTGAGAGGTGTGTGTGAGTGAGAGTGTGAGTGAGAGGTGTGTGTGTGTGAGAGTGTGTGAGAGTGTGAGTGAGAGGTGTGTGTGTGTGTGAGGATGAGTTCATGTGTGAGTGAGAGGAGTGTGTGTGTGAGAGTGTGAGTGAGAGGTGTGTGTGTGTGAGAGTGTGAGTGAGAGGTGTGTGTGTGTGTGAGGATGAGTTCATGTGTGAGTGAGAGGTGTGTGTGTGTGTGAGAGTGTGAGTGAGAGGTGTGTGTGTGTGTGAGTGTGAGTGAGATGTGAGTGCGTGTGTGAGTGAGAGGTGAGTGCGTGTGAGTGAGAGGTGTGTGTGTGAGAGTGTGAGTGAGAGGTGTGTGTGTGTGTGTGTGTGAGTGTGAGTGAGATGTGAGTGCGTGTGTGAGTGAGAGGTGAGTGCGTGTGAGTGAGAGGTGTGTGTGAGAGTGTGTGAGAGTGTGAGTGAGAGGTGTGTGTGTGTGTGTGTGTGAGTGAGATGTGTGTGAGAGTGTGAGTGAGAGGTGTGTGTGTGTGTGAGGATGAGTTCATGTGTGAGTGAGAGGTGTGTGTGTGTGTGAGAGTGTGAGTGAGAGGTGTGTGTGTGTGTGTGTGAGTGTGAGTGAGATGTGAGTGCGTGTGTGAGTGAGAGGTGAGTGCGTGTGAGTGAGAGGTGTGTGTGTGAGAGTATGAGTGAGAGGTGTGTGTGTGTGTGTGTGTGTGTGAGAGTGTGTGTGTGTGTGTGTGTGTGTGTGAGTGTGAGTGAGATGTGAGTGCGTGTGTGAGTGAGAGGTGAGTGCGTGTGAGTGAGAGGTGTGTGTGAGAGTGTGTGAGAGTGTGAGTGAGAGGTGTGTGTGTGTGTGTGAGTGAGATGTGAGTGCGTGTGAGTGAGAGGTGTGTGTGAGAGTGTGTGAGAGTGAGATGTGAGTGCGTGTGTGAGTGAGAGGTGAGTGCGTGTGAGTGAGAGGTGTGTGTGAGAGTGTGTGAGAGTGTGAGTGAGAGGTGTGTGTGTGTGTGAGTGAGATGTGAGTGCGTGTGAGTGAGAGGTGTGTGTGAGAGTGTGAGTGAGAGGTGTGTGAGAGTGTGAGTGAGAGGTGTGTGTGTGTGTGAGTGAGAGGTGAGTGCGTGTGTGAGTGAGAGGTGAGTGCGTGTGAGTGAGAGGTGTGTGTGAGAGTGTGTGAGAGTGTGAGTGAGAGGTGTGTGTGTGTGTGTGAGTGAGATGTGAGTGCGTGTGAGTGAGAGGTGTGTGTGAGAGTGTGAGTGAGAGGTGTGTGAGAGTGTGAGTGAGAGGTGTGTGTGTGTGTGAGTGAGAGGTGAGTGCGTGTACAGGTAGATGATCATAAGCACCTTGATGGATGTGTAGTTGGAAGACTGAAATTTGCCCTTTCCACTAGGCAAAACTGACCCACGAAGGTGGCTCAGTTTGATGAAGTCTCCTTCATGGATCTCGTGGAGTGCCTGGTCCCTCCACAGGGAAACCTCGAGGACGGTTTCCCCGCACCTCATCTGGAGGTCAAGGATCGGGACGTCCAGCCGGGTCATTCTTGGTTTTTGCAACTGCAAAATTAAAGCACAGGGGTTCCAGTACAATAACGAGTATCACAAGTTTTTCCTTAGTTCGCCATTACTGATTGTAATGTATTGCAAATTTTACACCTAGTTTAAGTTCATTCAAAAACAAAATATGTAATGCATAATATGCTTTTCAATTTCTCATTTATTTTCACACATTATACTTTAAAACAGACAGACGTCACTCACTTTTTCTACCTTGCCTCGAAGACTAAGGTAGCCACTCCTTACAAAGAGGTCCTCCTCCTCGCCAGTGGCAAAAGGTGATGGTGGGCAGAGGGCATCAAGGGCAGCTTTTTCTGCCTCTTCAGTCACAACTAAAGGAGCTGTCCTGAACTTCATTGATGTTCGGCCAAGAAGTAGATAATCCTGACCGTGTTTGTTTGACAAGGTGCAATTTTTAAGAATGTAAGAGTCACCCGCCTCAAATTCGGGAGTAGGGCCATTCTTTTTGTGAAGAATGGCCCTACTCCCATCAGTGAGGGCACAGACTGTAAATGTGTTGAAATTACTGATTTCAATTGTTGAGCCTTTGCTCACGAATGAGGCAGCTTTTTTGTTTGTGCATGTCTGCACACATTTAAATGTCAGTTTTAGTGGTGTGGAGTATGGATGGGCCATTCTGAGGGTAAAAAAAAACATCTTAGTAACAAAACAACTATGATTATGACTATTGCTTTATCTGAATGCAAATACTGAGAAAATGTCAATAAAAAATATACTTACAATGTGGAATGAGTTGTTTTTAGCTGCTGTTGACAAAGCAAAGAAAATAGAAAACATTAATGAATATTACTCAAATATTGCATCTGTCTTAAATTTAAAATGTATTGATTCTTATTAATGATATTATGAATTGTCATTCTTGAAATTATTTGAATATTATTTCACATAATTTGATGATTGACATTTCCTCTTTTCCCCTAAATGTTTAGTTTTCATTGTAAAAGTTATTGATTTAATCAAAAGGCCTTTAACTATAGTTCTCTCAGCTTGTGTGAGAGAGGGCGCGTTCGCGCACTTGCAGTCAAGCCTTTGAGATCAACTGCCTTAGCTCAAATGACGTCACACAAATATAACGGAATTAACGGTATTAACGCAAAGCCAAAGTTTGTACAGTAAATGTACAATGACCTAACATATATAACGCTGATCAGTCCCTTTCCAATATTTTTCCATAGCCCATTGGTCAAAAAATAAATATGTATTTATTATTATTACTACTTTTTGTTTTGGTGAAATTACCGTTTGAAAAACGAACTGTTGCCTCAGACTGTTTGGTTTAGGGTATAGGCCTGTATTGTAGGCCTATTATTTATTTTCTTCATATTTATTAAATTAATATTTGTAGTGGGATTATACGTTTTAAAAATCATTTAAATAAATTGATTGGGTAAAAGTACTTACCTCAGGAAAACTTTGTTCTTGTCCTCTTGTCTTCTTGTCCACTTGTCCAGTTGGGTTATGCGCGCCCAGGTCACTGACACCGCTTTATATACCCTCGGTTTTTTTTTTCGCGGGCCTTGCACGCGAGTAATAATTTAAGTCTTAACCATTTAAAGATAAATTTAAATATTTATTAAAAATAATCTGTTTAAAATGCACCCTTATATCACCATGCCTTTCTATTTCCCAGGAAATAAATAAATAAATAAATAAAATACTGTGATGGTGATGACCGTTTAGGCTAGACCTGCTGGGGAGAATCTGTAAAACTGTCATGTCTCTCTCTCTCTCTCTCTCTCTCTCTCTCTCTCTCTCTCTCTCTCTCTCTCTCTCTCCTCTCTCTCTCTCTCTCTCTCTCCTCTCTCTCTCTCTCTCTCTCTCTCTCTCCTCTCTCTCTCTCTCTCTCTCTCTCTCTCTCTCTCTCTCTCTCTCTCTCTCTCTCTCTCTCTCTCATTTGTTTTATATTGAAAAATGTAGATTTTTTTTCCAAAGGAAAAATAAAAATGTAAAAGTTTTATTTGCTCTGATCTCCCCGGATATTATCATTAACTAAAATGATTAGTACAAAATTTAGTTAACTAAAATAATATAAATGTTACACTAAATAAAATAAAATATATTATATTTAAAATATATTAAAATATGCTTTTTTCTGTTTGTTGCCAAAATAAAAAATATATTTCTATTTTATATAGGCTATATTCATTTTAATATAAATATATTAAAGCTAAAACTGAAATTAACCTATACTAAAACTATAAAGGGACAACTAAAATCACATTACAAAATGATTACAAAGTTAATTAAAATTAACTTGAAAATATAAAATATAAAAATAAAGATCAATTAAAAATATGAATAGTATGAAAATAAAACAAACTTTTCAATTCTAAATGTTCATTAAACTTTAATACTACAGCCTACTTATTTTTTTTACATTGCAATAAGCCAGTCAATCACATCGCTCACGAGAATTTTACTGAACTGTTATTTAAACGCGCAAAACAAATAAAATTAAATGACACATTAATACTCTAGCCTTTTTAGTTGCTTTGTCTCTTTTGCTTTGAGTTTTGACATGATTTCGTCATTTGTCAATATACACCAACAATAACTTTGCCAAATGGATGGCTCATATTTAGTTTCCATTAGTTTTAGTAGGTGATACACTCATAATCAAACGAACTAAAAAATGCATGTCATTCAGATTTTAAATATATTAATTAATTAGATAAATAATTAATATATTAATTTGTTATAATGAAATAATAATAACGTTGTATGTTACATTATCCCCCCCCCCCCCATTTTTAACCGTTGTCTTAACTTTTCATTTTCTTTACACTGAGCAGTATTCAATAATATTCTCCCCTATATTTTCTTTATTTCAGATTTTACATTATGCAACAAAGGCATGCGTTATGTATAAGTTAAAATAGCTAGTAACCTAGTCTCTTTTTTAGGCTGTAGCTAAATGGGCAAGTATAAATAGTTAAATGCGATTTATTAATATTATTAACGGTGTTGTTGTCCATAGCGGAGGTGTGAAAATGATTATGTTTAGTAAAATTATTAGGCTAAATGGATGCCGCCTACATCTATCCTAACCGATAAACACTTTATTATTAGGTATACACACCTCAGATTTTTTATTTTCACTTGTTTTGAATGTTTTCTTAATTTTTTATTAAATTTTTTTCTTAATTGAAGATGAAGGCCTTTCCAATCTGATGTGACGAGAAAAGAGCGAGTTCGACAAAAAGCAGAATTGAACACGGGTCGATTTGCTGCGATAGCATCCATAACGCACCCCTACACTATTGTGTGTGTCCGCTGCGTCGAAGTAAATAGGCTGACACTTTAGTGTAAATAGAGCAGAAAATAACTATAGTTCATGTGCTGCAAAGATTGTCAATCAGCACAGCATTATTCATATTGGTTACTTTATGTTTTGAAATACCCCAAAATGGCTGAGACAAACATCAATTACAATGAATAGAAATTTTATTTTTTAATTATTATTATTATTATTATTAGGCCTATATCACTAATACTAAAACCCCATAAGAGTGTAAAACAAGATTAGGCTACTATATAAATTACAAAATTTACAATTTAGCTAAAATTAGTATTTACTAAGTATGTAATCGATACAACGATGTAGTCTAACGGCTGGCCAATGAAGAGCGTTAGAATTTTGCATAGCTAATGAGCTGTCATTCTGGATTCATCCAGTGCTGTCAGGAGGTGAGTGAGTCTGCGAGGTTTGCGAGGCAATTAAGTTGAACATTGTAAAAAAAAAAAAAAAATGGTGGTTATAAATGAAACGGATTGCACTTAAAAAAAAACTATAAGCCCTGCCATGTGAAGCTGCGGTTTACCGTGATTTTAGATCAGTTAAATGCGCTGTAAGACAGGACGTGAAGCAACCTAAAACCCTTAGCAACTCTAAAAATCACTTTACATAGCTATAGCCTTAGGCAAATATGTATATACATGGCAAGGTCATTAAATAAACACACATAAACATAGAAAAAGCAATAATTTATTGATAAATACCAATTAATCTGCAGAGCAAAATAGTTCAGCAATGTTTTGAACGGTTGCCAAGCAACACTCAATGGCAAGGCATAGGCCTAATGTGGGGCATAGGCCTAAGTATACCCTGTGATTTTTTTTAATCGAGGCTCAGCTGTCCAACTTTTTTTATTTGATTTTGAGTGTAACTGTACATGTGTGAAAAAGGCATGAGTACTCATTTACGTGACGTTGAGAAAATTGCACTTTTGCATAATTGCAACGACATAGCCTAATTAACAAAAAGCGCCAGTAACCACACTTATACTGCTAGTTACTTTTATTAACAGTAACACAATCATGTCTTTCCATTCATGCCTCTTATTTAACAAATTCAGAGTTTTCTCCTTTCTCTTTTTATACATTGTACAGTAATAATAATAACAACAATAAAAACCTCTGCACCAGTGAAGTGCTTGGATATATAAGGTTTTTAATCATATTTAGAAAGATTAAGCCTTTCACTTTGTAATTCTTATGCTGTTTTTATTTCATAATGAGTTTCTTCTTCTTGTTCAACCTTGATGTGTACTATTTAGTGACTATTTCTTTTTCTCTTGATTTCTTTAAACAGCAGCCAACATCCAGTCTGTGCTTCTGCCCAAAGAAACTGGAAAACTCATTAAAGCGAACCCAAAGGCTCTTTTAAGTGCCATCCACAGGCCATTGCGTCTCCAAGAGTGCAGGTAATTGTTTTTGATGTCTACCTGAAATGCATTCTCTGTATTTGTAAGGCCTGTTTCACACATACTCCACTGTATGCAGTGCGTGTTGCAGTACGTATGCGATGCAAGAGCAGCTTTCACATAAGCTGCATTTGCAGTGGCTGTATACCACAGACAGAATGTTGATTCATAATTTATCACTATAATCAACTTTTACAAAAAAAAAAATGTCAGCATTGTGATTCTCTTTCTTTCTTTCATATCATTCAGTACATTATATTTTTATATTTTAAGTTGCTCAAGGAAATGGCAAAACATTTAAACATGTTCTTTTATGTTAAAATCATAAAATTAAAAACATTTCAAATTAAAACTTGCTATTTAATAAGAACTCTTTATTTATAGAATCTTGTTCATCTTACAATGCCAAACAACATGTTGATGGTGTATAAATCTGTGCATCTGTTATTAATTAAATGCAGGATAATGTTCTAACTCTGTTTTATTCTCTCTCAGTGGATTGTCCAGCCCATCTAACGTTTTCGTGTAAGTTACCCTGTCAGATTTCACAGATTTAATGCAATGAACTTTTCATCACATCTTTATTGTGAATTGAAGAATGTTGAGATCTTCAAGTGATCATTGTCTGTCTGTCATGTCTTGAGTCTGTCATGTCTAATTTACAATACTTAATCATTCAGTAACTTATACTCAATAATGAATATAATTTTGTTTTAAGAATGTAACTAACTTGTTCTCTCTCTCTCTCTCTCCCCCCCCCCCCCCCCCGAAATATTTTGTCTCTGAAATAATGTGATCTTCTATGAAATATGAAATGTGATATCCCAGATCTCTGAAAAAACGTGATATACAAAAAACGTGATATACAAAACAATATTCCTGAAAAAACGTGATATACAAAACAATATTCCTGAAAAAAAAAGATATACAAAACATGATCTCTGGAAATACCTGAATTGTCTTTGAAAAACGTTAATCACTCTGAGTGTCATCCTGAAGTGAGAAAAGTGAACTGCAGAACTGGGGAAGACAGACCAAACCTCACAGCTTCTGATCTCTTCTAGAAAGACAATTGTTTTACCTTACTGTTGATACCTTGATACCTTACTGTTTACCATTATATAAGTTCAGTTTATATAGTCTTCTGTCACATATTTAACTGTTTAATTCATTACATAATACACATTAGCTTTGGGTGATATTACAATAATAATCTAACATTTAAAAATAAATTGTTTCTTTATGTTACATGCATTAAGTTTACTTTATTACATTAGTAGTCTTTTGTATTATATTTACCATTTCAGTGTAACTGTATAATAAATAATACATTTGAGGAACAATATATATCTGTCAAATATTTTAGGTTATATTACCAGTTCATTTTCTATAATCTTTTAATCTTTTGACATTTAACTTTCCTGTGTTATTGATTGCACACTAGCTAGATTCAGAAATCACATTTTTTTAAGCAATTCACAGAATAATTGTAAGTACTATTGTAACAGTCTGCAAAGCTTTGGCTTTTTTGAAAGTTGGTTGATACATTCGGTTCACATTGATAATTTTTGATAAAATACATTACATTTATTGTTTTATTTATTACAGTGTGACTTGTATCCTCACTGTTATCTGAGTTGAAGCGAGGAAGGTAATACCTTCATTTTAATAGGCTATTGATTAAATCAACTGGTTTTATTTAAAAAGCAGACCTTATTTCTAGACAACTATAGCTACTTTTGCTGTTAAACAACACCATGCCACAAAAAGGAAAGAGAAGTGACTCCCAGAAGCAGCGCAGGAAAGCACAAGCTTCATTAGACACCAATAGAATCACCAGTTCTGTGCTAGCTACAACTGTCGTGAACCCATACGTGATCTCTGTTACGGCATCTCACTGTCAAAGCGATGCAAGGTACAAGCTTTACTCCAGGGGCCGTCAGTGTACTTGCAACTCGTTAATGTTTCTTGCTGTGCACAATGAATGTAATGACCTACAGAGCCTGGATTTAGATAACATTTTACAGAAAGGTGATGCTGTGTACACTACTGTCAAACGAACACTGCGGAGTAATGGACAGTTTGTGGGTAATTTTTTAAACTTTGACGAGCTCCCAAACACAATAAAGACTAATTCACGGTGCTACAACATCCTTAAACATTCCCAGAAGTTTGGATTTCTCAGAGATGCACCGGCACTTGGAGAGTATGAAAACCTTGAGAGCACACTGCAATGTCTGCATGCCGATATAAGTGACGCGCTGCTTCTGTGTGGACAGAAGTGCATCGCTGTGTTCAGAGATCGTTCTGGAAGGTTTGGCTATTTTGATTCTCACTGCAGAACACCAGATGGCATGTTTGATGACGAGGACACAGGCACTGCTGTGATGCTGACATTTTTCAGTTTAGATGATATGATAGAGAGATTGCTGCTCTTGTTTCAAGGCATTTTCGGACTGAGCGATCATGAGCAATTTGAACTGCTGCCTTTGTCATTTTTAAACATAACAGCCGAAAGTTGTGTAAACAGTGAAATTTCTTTGGAGTCTTGTGAGAACATAGAGGCATGTGTTGCATCTGTGTCTTTTGACAATTTTATTCTTTCCAGTAATCAGCAGTCTCATGACAGACTGGATGCATCTATACTGTCACCTTTAAATCCTCAATATTCACAATTAAATAACTTAAATAAGCAATCAAGAAAACTGAATAAGACTCGAAAACGCAAAGCTTACTTAAAACAACTGAACAAAAAAGCGGTTTGTGACAAAAAAATGGTCAATTACAAATCAAGTAGAGAATACAGGGAAAAACATAACCAAGCCATGAAGAATAAGTATTGGAATAATGTGAATTACAGAGAAGCACTCAAGCAAGCCATGAAAAACAACTATATGAAATCTGAAAAATACAGAGAGAGAAAAAAGAATAATGTAATTAGAAATTACAGGAACAGTGAGCAATACAGGGAGAAACAAAAGAACTATATCATCAGAAATTACAGGAACAGTGAGCAATACAGGGAGAAACAAAAGAACTATGTCATCAGAAATTACAGGAACAGTGAGCAATACAGGGAGAAACAAAAGAACTATGTCATCAGAAATTACAGGAACAGTGAGCAATACAGGGAGAAACAAAAGAACTATATCATCAGAAATTACAGGAACAGTGAGCAATACAGGGAGAAACAAAAGAACTATGTCATCAGAAATTACAGGAACAGTGAGCAATACAGGGAGAAACAAAAGAACTATGTCATCAGAAATTACAGAAATAATGCTGAGTATAAGAAGAACCATATGCAGTATATTGTTAATAGATATCAAAGAGATCCTATTTTTAGGCAAAAGCAAAAGGAATTTTATTCAAGCAGGTGCAAAAATGACTTTAACTTCTATGAAAAAAGAAAGAAAATGTTTAAACAATTTTATCACTGCGATCCACATTTTAGGGCACGCCACAAAGAATACTATTTGTTTAAATCTCAAAACAAAATATCTGCACTCAAGGTACTACACAAGATAAGGTGTGCACAACACATTCAGGACAAATACAGAGTGATTGATCATGTACGCCAGACAACAGAAACATTTAGAAATAGCCAGCCTATTGAACTACATAATAAAGAAGTGTTGAAGGCATTGCATACTTTTAGAGCTGTAATAAAACAGGGACCAACATATGTCTGCACATGCTGTGCCAGAGCACTTTTCTCAAATCAGGTGCGTAGTTGTAGTCATGAAAGCTATCAAAAGAATCCAACAGTTGTTTCTCAATGTTTGACAGGCAACTATGTTCACATCTGCTACGACTGTCCTGACCAATGTGTCTTGGAGGACAGGAACACTGAATGGATCTGTCACTGCTGCCATAATACGCTTTTGAGAGGTGTAATGCCAGATATTGCTCTCGCTAATAATCTTAATTTCACTCCCATTCCTCCAGAGCTCTCTGAATTAAATATTTTAGAAAGACATGTTATTGCAAAGTACATTCCCTTTGCTAAAATTGTGTCACTTCCAAAGGGTCAACAGAAAGCTATAAAAGGAGCAGTTATTTCTGTTGCATCTGAAGTAGAAACGACTGTAAATAGTCTACCCAGACCAAGCAGTGAATCACAGCTGCTTACAGTGAAACTGAAAAGACGTCTGTGCTTTCAAGGCCATTATACGTTCCAAACTATGAATATGCATAAGGTCTTGTCTGCTTTAGGAAAACTGAGAGAAATCCACTCAGAATATAAAGATATTGTTATTAACACTGAACTCTCAGCAGATGAAATGCTTAATGATCCTGAGCAGTCTACAAATGAACATAGTGCACATGATGAACAAATGGACATTGACAGCAGTGGCCCAAGTGAGAACACTGAACAACAGAGCAATGAAAACAAACAAAATGATTGCAGTGGTGATCCTGAGACAACTGAAGAGCAGCCCCATGGTCTTGTCTTGGATACTTGTCTTCAGCCCCCAGATCTTGGCCAGCAGCTGTTGTCTTATGATGATGGAATATTTTGCATTGCCCCAGCAGAGAGAAACACACCTGTGAGCATTTTTAAAATTCCTAAACTCGAGTCAATGGCATTTCCAGTGCAGTTTCCCGATGGCAAGAACACATTTGATGAGCCTGGTAGAGCAAAACACGTTTCCCCGAGCCGATACTTCAACACAAGACTATTCTCTGTAGATAATCGTTGTGCAAGAGACACAAGCTATATCTTCTTTTCTCAATTTGTGAATGAACTTCAATTTGCGAAATCTAGTATGTCTATCCAGTTACGCAAGGCAAAGCCCATGACTCGAGATGGACGCAGAATAAACTGTTCACTGCTTCAGGACAAACAGGAGTTAGAAAAGCTTGTGAATAATAAGGAGGCAACACGTTTCATGCAACCATTAAGAGGGACACCCGCGTACTGGGAAAAAACTCTCCGTGATTTGTTTGCTATGCTGAGACAGCTGGGCACTCCCACATTCTTCTGTACGTTCAGCGCTGCTGAGATGAGATGGCCTGAAGTGATTACTGCTATTAAAACACAACAAGGTGAAGCTGTGAACTTTGCTGATTTAGACTGGTCACAAAAATGTGAAATCCTGAGAAGCAACCCAGTCACGGCCATGCGGATGTTTGAAAAAAGAGTTGAAGCCTTACTAAGAGATTTGATAAATTCACCTGCTCGACCTATCGGTGAGGTTATTGACTTTTTTTACAGAGTAGAGTTCCAACAGCGTGGCTCTCCACACATTCACTGCTTATTTTGGGTGAAAGATGCTCCAGAGTTTGAAAAAGATCAAGACCAGGATGTGTGTGATTTCATTGATAAATACATCTCATGCAAATTACCAGACCCAAACAAAGACCCAGAGCTACATAAAATTGTAAGTGAAGTACAGATGCACAGTCGTAACCACTCCAAATCCTGTAGAAAGAACAAGAAGCACTGCAGGTTTGGATTTCCTAAACCACCCATTAACAGGACTATGATATCCCGCCCCAGGCCTCCTCCTGTTGATCAGTCAGATGAAGGCAATGAATCCGAGGAAATAAATTATGCCAGTGTTGCAAAAGAACAGCTACAGAAAGTGTGGGATCTACTCAATGACTCAACTCAGAGTTTTGACAGCATTACACAGGTACTTCATGAAGTAAACATGACTTATGAAGAGTATGAGAAACATATTGAAACTATGTCTACGTCAAGTTTAATATTTATGGAGAGACGACCACAAGACTGCTGGGTAAATGGCTATAATCCACTGCTGTTAAGAGCCTGGAATGCAAACATGGACATTCAGTTCATTCTAAACCCCTACAGCTGTATCATGTATATCCTATCATACATCTCAAAAGCTGAACATGAGATGAGTGATTACTTAAAGAAAGTTATAAAAGACTCAAGCAACGATAACCTGTCGGACCGTGAGAGCATGAAGCAGGTCATGAATGCATATTCAAAGAACAGAGAAGTCAGCGCTCAGGAGGCAGTCGCTCGCACATGCAGCCTGAAATTGAAATCGTCATCACGTGCTGTCATATTCATACCTACTGATGACAACGCTGTAAAGATGAGTTTACCCATGAAGTGCTTGCAGGCCATGGATGATGACATAGAGAATGTGTGGATGACAGGATTGCCAGACAAATACAAGGCAAGACCAAACAGACCTGAATTTGTGAACATGTGCATGGCTGAATTCGCAAGTGAATACCGCGTTGTTTATGGAAGACAGAAAAATGGTAAAAATGTATTGCCACTCCAAAATGATATGGGACACATACAGAAAAGAACTAAGGGAAAACCTGCTGTTATTAGATTTGCACGTTTCTCAGAGCAAAAACATCCAGAAAAATTCTATGGAACGCTTCTGAAACTTTACTTGCCATATCGCTCAGATGAGCAGCTGAAGTCCACAAGATTTCCGACATATGAATCATTTTATGTGTTTGCTTCAGTAAAACTACCAGGAACTGATGAAGTGCAGCGTGTGTGCAAGATAGTAAATGAAAACCGTGAGAAGTATGAAAAACATAATGAGGCTATAGAAAAGGCAATTGAGGATTTTGAACAAAATGGTCCAGTTGAAGATGCATGGACTACACTGGCACCGGCAAATGAACTGATCAGACTTGAAAGCATATTGGAACGTGAACCCACTGATCATAACGAAAAGAACGAGCAAGAAGATATTCCTGAATACACAGCATCTGCCTCTGTCAGTAATGCAGCTATGCCAGTAATGGAATCTTCCCAGCTGAATCCTGCACAGATTCGCAAAATGTATCAAAGCTTGAATCAAACACAAGCTTCCATATTTTATGCAGTTCGAGACTGGTGCAAAAGATGTGTCTCTGGTGAAAACCCACAACAGTTTTCATATTTCATGAATGGAGGGGCAGGAGTTGGTAAATCACATGTTATTAAATCTATTTATGCAGAAGCAACCAAGATTTTGCGCAGGCTTCCATGCATTCGTGAGCATACTGACATTTCCAAGCCAACCGTTCTTTTAGCAGCATTCACAGGTACTGCAGCCTTTAACATCTCAGGTAAAACATTGCACTGTCTTCTGAAACTCCCAAGAAGTTTGAAGCCTCCATACCAACCCCTGGGAAACAGCTTGGATGAAATCAGGGCAGACTTTTCTAATGCACATATTTTAATTATCGATGAAATATCTATGGTGTCAAAACAGTTATTTGCCTATGTGAACTGGAGACTGCAACAGATTAAAGGAAACAAGAAAACTTTTGGTGGTTTATCAGTCCTAGCTGTGGGAGATTATCATCAGCTGCCACCCCTTGGAAGAGCAAAACCACTCTGTGTGTATGAGGACCATACACTGGACTTCTGGAAAGATCATTTTCAAATGATAACTCTGACACAGATCATGAGACAGAGAGATGATTTTGCATACGCTGAGCTTCTCAACCGACTAAGAGTGAAAAAGAAGCATGAGAAGCTGAATGATGCAGACAAATGCATGTTAGAAGCTGTCATAAGATCCCCTGAAGAGTGTCCCTCAGAGGCATTACATATCTATGCAACCAATAAAGAGGTAGACAATCACAACACTGAAGCCATATCTGCTCATTTTTCAAATATTATTACCATTAATGCAAATGATTACAAAAAAGATCCACGAACAGGTGAAATGAAAAGGCAGCGTGTGCCATTTAAGGGAGACAAATGTGACCTTATTGACACACTGCAGGTTGCTATTGGTGCAAGAGTGATGCTGACCAGAAATATTGATGTGGAAGATGGACTGGTGAATGGTACTTTTGGTAAGGTGGCAAAACTAACAGCTCAGAACCAAGACGGCGTTCTTTTTGTGCAATTAATTGGTCTTCACTTGGATAATGTGACTGCAGGACAGAAACATCGCAACAAAGCACCTGATGGAGATGACAACATTGTCTATATTGAGAGGTCAGAGGAACCTTTGAAAAGAAAAGGAGCGGTTCGTAGACAATTTCCCATGAAGCTTGCTTTTGCATGCACAATACATAAAGTGCAAGGAATGACAACTGATTGTGCTGTTGTGTCTCTGAAGCACATTTTCCAACCAGGCATGGCATACGTTGCACTCAGCCGAACAACATCACTCAATGGATTGCACATCACTGACTTTGATGAAAAGAAAATTTTCTGTGAACCAGAAATAAGTGTCTCCTTGGAGAACATGCCAAAAGCTGATTTTCACAATGTCCAGCCCATCCTAAACATTGTACAGGATTCAAACCTGACTTCAGCTCTTAAAATTATTCATCATAACACAGAGGGACTCCAGTGTCATATGCATGATTTAAAATGCCACCATGAGCTTCTCTTGGCTGATGTTTTATGTCTAACTGAAACACACCTCACTGGCTCAGCTATTCCTGAGGATCTCCAGCTGGATGGATACACCATGTACAACCGAAACAGACATGCGTCCTACACAAACTATCCACATTTGGCTAACAGGAATGGTGGTGGAGTGGCTATGTATGTAAAGAATAGCTTACAAGCTCGTCCTCTGATGTATATGCAAAATGTTACAGACCTGGAATATTTGGTTTTGAAAGTAGAAGCCCCCAAACAAGCACTTCTTGCAGTGATCTACAGACCACCCAACTACAACCTAACAGAGTTTTTGACAAATCTGAATGCCCTGTTGACATCTCTAGAGATCATAGACATTACACCTAAAGTAATTTGTGGGGATCTAAATGAAAATCAGATTTCTCACGGAAACAAAGCCATTCTGAATTTGTTCAAAGAGAAAGGATACACACAACTGATCCACTCTGGGACAACAGAAAACAACACTCTTTTGGATCTTGTTTTCATCAGCAGCTCACACTCACAGGTCAGAGCTGGTGTTCTGCAGACATACTACAGCTATCATGATCCTGTCTACTGTGTGTTAGAATAGATACATTGATAGAATATTAATGTTAGCCCCTGGGGAAATTTTGATATGATTTCATTTGATATGTGTAGTTAATATACTGACAGATTGAATGTGATTAATAGGTTGCTTGAAAATTATATATTTTATATAAAACAATTTTATATGGCAGTAAAAGGGCAAACTTGTTTAAGTCCAGTCATATTTATTTATATAGTACTTTATACAATCCAGGTTTTTCAAAGCAGATTCACAATAATAGGAAAACAATTACAGTATTACAATATAACAATTATTTATTACAGTATAATAAAAAACGCTTTTAAATAATTAAAAAAATGATTTTACATCATAGTGTGTTAGTTAGCACATCACGGCCAGAGATTAAGGTGATTCCCCCCCCCCCCCCCCCCCCCCCCCCCCCCCCCCCCCCCCCCCCCCCCCCCCACACACACACACACACCCCCTGCTGAAAAACAAATATAATTATTAAAGAAAAAAAAAGGGAGTAACCAGTATGTAAAGTTGGTTTAGTTCTGGAGTTCCCAACATTTTTCACCATTTTAATATAACAACTAACGTAACAGCTGGCAAAGCTTATTGAAAAAAAAGTTTATGGTAAAAAAAAAAAAAAAAATTGAAACATCAGCACAACTGCATCATGTAATGAGATGTGAATTCAAACCACCACGTATGCATTTCGATTTCAGCAGGGCACACCCAAATTCATCCATCCGTCCATTTTCCAAACCACCTGTCCTAAGTAGGGTATCAACACACATAAAACAAGCATTTTATATTATTTTACCTGTGATGATTCTTAATTTGCCCTCTACTACAAAAATAGCAATGTGCCAATGTATCAATACTAAAGTATATAGATCTTTTTGTTGAGTTGCCTACTAGGGATAAAGCGGTAATCAGGAGCATGAGGTGATGATTCAATGACGGGTAAGACTCCCTTTTGGCCAGCGGGGAGCAACCTAAGGCAGGACATCACGGCCCTGAGCACCTGCCCAAGAAGGGAGGTGTAAACCATATGGATCAAAAAAGGTCAAGTGGATGTGATGCTTTGAGGCCAGAAGCATCAATGTAGGGGCTGTAAGAAATTACAAGCTGCCTGAATAATAATTCCACTGAACCAGGTCCATTCAACAACCGCATTATCCCATATGGCTGACAATGACAGGCTCCTTGCAACATTCCTTGTGTGATCACACTCTAAGCAGCATCAATCAATTATAGTGGGGCATTTAAGAATCATCTCAGACACACCATTGCCTTGACTTAATCTTCACAGAACAATTTAAAAAGGATTTTAAAATTTAAAGGATTATTGTAAAGGGTGTGTGTGTGTGTGTGTGCGTGTGTGTGTGTGTGTGTGTGTGTCCTTTCCAAGGATCGCCACCTTGACGTGGTGGAAAGGCTTGTGTGTTCCTGTGATCCCAAGAGCAAATCAATCTGGAGTTTAAACACACTTTAGGTTGGTATGCTTAAGGGTGAGGTTCCAGACTAAGTGCGGTCCATTGCCTTATTATTTACATTACAGGTATATGGACCCCTTTGGTTACTAAGAATGACACCTTACTTTGGAAAAATCTAGTTTTGTGAGTATTATTCTCCATTTTTAAACAAACACTTGATGAGTGAGTGTGAGAGTGATGTGTGTGTGTCTGTGTGTGTGTGTGTGTGTGAGTGTGTGAGTGAGTGAGTGTGTGAGAGATAGATAGATAGATAGATAGTTTATGAGTTTAAATGGCTTAGAAATAGCACATAGAATGGAGAGTATGTGTGTGTGAGAGAGTGAGAGTGTGTGAATATGTAGAAGTCTCATTGTGTCAGAGCAGATAGACAGATAGATAGATAGATGGATGAGTTGATGAGTTAATGAGTTTGAATGAGTTTAAATGAGTTTGAATGAGTTTGAATGAGTTTAAATGGCTTAGAATCGCAGCTTCATTGAGTCTGATGGGCGTCAGTTTGTTTAGATTTGAAATTTTGACAGTTGGAGTTTGATGGAATGTTCAGATTTTCAATGTAAGTCTATGGGAGGATTTTCCCAGGTTTAATCAGCTTTTTTAGGAAAACCGTGAGTCCGATCAGTCTAAAAAGATATAGCACACCAAGTCAGAATAGTCTGAAGGTCTGAGCCGAGTTTGGTGGTTGTAGCTTTAAAGCTCTAGGAGGAGATACAGTCTAAAATTTGGCTCAGAAGAATAATAATAATAATAATAATAACTAGATGAAGAAAGTTCGTCGCGACAAACTTTAAGTTGGCTTGAAAAAGTCTAGCCAGAAAGTTTGAAACTTTGAAGTAGTTTTAAAAGTTTGAGAGTTTAAGTTTTAGTTTAGATAGATAGATGTGATCAGATGATAGATAGATAGATAGATAGATAGATAGATAGATAGATAGATAGATAGATAGATAGATAGATAGATAGATAGATAGATATGGTTGGATGATAGATAGATAGATAGATAGATAGATAGATAGATAGATAGATAGATAGATAGATAGATAGATAGATAGATAGATAGATAGATAGATAGATAGATAGAGTTGGATGATAGATAGATAGATAGATAGATAGATAGATAGATAGATAGATAGATAGATAGATAGATAGATAGATAGATAGATAGATAGATAGAGTTGGGTGATAGATAGATAGATAGATAGATAGATAGATAGATAGATAGATAGATAGATAGATAGATAGATAGATAGAGAGAGAGAGAAATAGATAGATAGTCAGATTATAGATATGGTTGGATGATAGATAGATAGATAGATAGATAGATAGATAGATAGATAGATAGATAGATAGATAGATAGATAGATAGATAGATAGAGTTGGATGATAGATAGATAGATAGATAGATAGAGAGAGAGAGATAGAGTTGGATGATAGATAGATAGATAGATAGATAGATAGATAGATAGATAGATAGATAGATAGATAGATAGATAGATAGAGTTGGATGATAGATAGATAGATAGATAGATAGATAGATAGATAGATAGATAGATAGAGAGAGAGATAGATAGATAGAGAGATAGATAGATAGTCAGATTATAGATATGGTTGGATGATAGATAGATAGATAGATAGATAGATAGATAGATAGATAGATAGATAGATAGATAGATAGATAGATAGATAGATGAGTTAATGAGTTTGAATGAGTTTAAATGAGTTTGAATGAGTTTAAATGGCTTAGAATGGCAGCTCCATTGAGTCTAATGGGCATCAGTTTGTTTAGATTTGAAATTTTGACAGTTGGAGTTTGATGGAATGTTCAGATTTTCAATGTAAGTCTATGGGAGGATTTTCCCAGGTTTAATCAGCTTTTTTAGGAAAACCGTGAGTCCGATCAGTCTAAAAAGATATAGCACACCAAGTCAGAACAGTCTGAAGGTCTGAGCCGAGTTTGGTGGTTGTAGCTTTAAAGCTCTAGGAGGAGATACAGTCTAAAATTTGGCTCAGAAGAATAATAATAATAATAATAATAATAAGTTTACGTACAATATCAGTAAGTTGGCTTTTTCAAGCCAACTTAATAAGTTTACGTACAATATCAGTAAGTTGGCTTTTTCAAGCCAACTTAATAAGTTTACGTACAATATCAGTAAGTTGGCTTTTTCAAGCCAACTTAATAAGTTTATATACAATATCAGTAAGTTGGCCTTTTCAAGCCAACTTAATAAGTTTACGTACAATATCAGTAAGTTGGCCTTTTCAAGCCAACTTAACTAGATGAGTAAAGTTCGTACACAAACTTTAAGTTGGCTTGAAAAAGGCCTTGCTAGAAAGTTTGAAAGTGTTAGGTAGTTTTGAAAGTTTGAAGTAGTTTGAAGAAGTTTGAAAGTTTGAAATAGTTTTGAAAGTTTGAAGTAATTTTGAAGGTTTGAAGTAGTTTGAAAGTTTGAAATAGTTTTGAAAGTTTGAAGTAGTTTTGAAGGTTTGAAGTAGTTTGAAAGTTTGAAATAGTTTGAAAGTTTGAAATAGTTTTAAAAGTTTGAAGTAGTTTGAAGTAGTTTGAAGAAGGTTGAAAGTTTGAAATAGTTTTTAAAGTTTGAAGTAGTTTTAAAAGTTTGAAGTAGGGATGGGCGATATGGCCTAAAATCCATATTGCGATATACATCGCAGCCTCTTGCGATAACGATATATATTGCGATATATATATATATATATATATATATATTTATTAGGGGTGTGATGAGACCACTATCCCACGAGACGAGACACGAGATTGGGTTCACGAGACGAGATTTTTATAGTATTTTTAAGAAATCCTCAATAATGAAACATATGAAGGGAAAATAGTCTTTTATTCAACTGAAAATCATAAAATGCAAAAATGTTGGTGCATTTGGAAATCAACTTGTAACGTATGTCATTTTACTTCTATTTTAATGAATTATTCGCAGTAAAACAACATGCAAACACTGATAAATGTTTTGCCACAAAATCAACCAATTGTTTTCTGCCCTGTATAATTTCACATGAGAAATCTCACTGAACTTTTCTATAGATTGAACATAAAATAAACAATATAAATAAAATAAACATAAAAATAAAAAATTCAAATTACACTTTGTCACTTTAACTGCAGTAGTTGACCATTTTCCAGTCACTATTGATTGTGTGGCTGTAACTGTTATATAGTTAGTATGTACACAGAGAAGTCCAACCGTCAGCAGTGACAGCGATGCTTTCTGCCTCTTTAGTTCACATATCGCGCCTAAAAAAGCGTGTAAAGCGCGGCCGCGTCGCTTCCTCCTTCTTTTGCAAGCGTTCGGGAGCTCGCGCTTCTGTCGCGTCTGTCGTTGCTATGCAACCATGAACTGTGCTCTCCACGACCATCGCTTGGTTCTTGTCACATGACAAGACATTCTGAAATGTTGAGATGTTTTCATCTCGTCGCGGTTTCAGCCATGCTTAATCAAGATGACGAATATAATGATGTGTTGCAGCCAGCTGCAGCTCGTGGCTCTAAATTTCGCGGGTGGATTGCGTCATGAACATGCATTATCGCGATAGTGCAATAGAATTAAAATCTCTATCGTAGGCCAATTTTGTATCGTTTATATCGCATATCGTTTATATCGCCCATTACTAGTTTGAAGTAGTTTGAAAGTTTGAAGAAGTTTGAAAGTTTGAAATAGTTTTGAAAGTTTGAAGTAGTTTGAAATTTTGAAGTAGTTTTCAAAGTTTGATGTAGTTTGAAGAAGTTTGAAAGTTTGAAGTAGTTTTAAAAGTTTGAAGTAGTTTTGAAAGTTTTAGTTTAGTAGTGAGTGAGTGAGTGAGTGAGTGTGTGTGAGTGAGTGTGTGACAGAGAGTGTGTGAGTGTGAGAGAGTGTGTGATTGAGTGAGAGTGTGTATGTTTATGAGCTTAAATGGCTTAGAAATAGCACATTGAATGAAAAGTGTGTGTGTGTGTGTGTGTGTGAGAGAGAGTGAGAGGGTGAGAGTGTGAGAGTAGATAGATATATAATTTGATGAGTTTGAATGAGTTTAAATGAGTTTAAATGAGTTTGAATGAGTTTGAATGGCTTAGAATGGCAGCTTCATTGAGTCTAATGGGCTTCAGTTTGTTTAGATTTGAAATTTTGACAGTTGGAGTTTGATGGAATGTTCAGATTTTCAATGTAAGTCTATGGGAGGATTTTCCTAGTTTTAATCAGCTTTTTTAGGAAAACCGTGAGTCCGATCAGTCTAAAAAGATATAGCAACTCAAGTCAGAACAGTCTGAAGGTCTGGGCCGAGTTTGGTGGTTGTAGCTTTAAAGCTCTAGGAGGAGATACAGTCTAAATTTTGGCTCAGAAGAATAATAATAATAAGTTTACGTACAATATCAGTAAGTTGGCCTTTTCAAGCCAACTTAATAATAAGTTTAAATAGCATTTCAGTAAGTTGGCTTTTTCAAGCCAACTTAATTAAACTGCCATTGTTAGTACTTTTCTAACTCATTTAAACTCATTGAGACTCATTAACTCATTTAATCTATCTATCTATCTATCTATCTATCTATCTATCTATCTATCTATCAATCATCTGACCACAACTATCTATCTATCTATCTATCTATCTATCTATCTATCTATCTATCTATCTATCTATCTATCTATCTATCGACCACAACTATCTATCTATCTATCTATCTATCTATCTATCTATCTATCTATCTATCTATCTATCTATCTATCTATCTATCTATCTATCATCTGACCACAACTATCTATCATTCTATCTATCTATCTATCATCTGACCACAACTATCTATCTATCTATCTATCTATCTATCTATCTATCTATCTATCTATCTATCTATCTATCTATCTATCTATCTATCATCTGACCACAACTATCTATCTATCTATCTATCTATCTATCTATCTATCTATCTATCTATCTATCTATCTATCTATCTATCTATCTATCTATCTATCTATCTATCTATCATCTGACCACAACTATCTATCTATCTATCTATCTATCTATCTATCTATCTATCTATCTATCTATCTATCTATCTATCTATCTATCTATCTATCTATCTATCGACCACAACTATCTATCTATCTATCTATCTATCTATCTATCTATCTATCTATCTATCTATCTATCTATCTATCTATCTATCTATCTATCTATCGACCACAACTATCTATCTATCTATCTATCTATCTATCTATCTATCTATCTATCTATCTATCTATCTATCTATCTATCTATCTATCTATCTATCGACCACAACTATCTATCTATCTATCTATCTATCTATCTATCTATCTATCTATCTATCTATCTATCTATCTATCTATCGACCACAACTATCTATCCATCTATCAACCGCATAGCAACACCTTAGCAACCACTCAGACTACCTTAGCAACCGCATAGCAACACCCTAGCAACCATTCAGATTACCCTAGCAACCGCATAGCAACACCCTAGCAACCACTCAGAATTCCCTAGCAACCGCATAGCAACACCTTAGCAACCACCCCGATTACCCTAGCAACCGCATAGCAACACCTTAGCAACCACCCCGATTACCCTAGCAACCGCATAGCAACACCTTAGCAACCACTCAAATTACCCTAGCAACCGCATAGCAACACCTTAGCAACAACTCCGATTACCCTAGCAACGGCATAGCAACACCCTAGCAACCACTCAGAATACCCTAGCAACCGTACAACAACACCTTAGCAACCATTCAAATTACCCTAGCAACAGCCTATCAACACCCTAGCAACCACCAGATTAACCTAGCAACCGCATAGCTGTCTATCTATCTTTCTCTTTGTCTGTCTATTAATCTATCTTACTATTTCTATCTATCTATCTATCTATCTATCTATCTATCTATCTATCTATCTATCTATCTATCTATCTATCTTTTAACCACAACGATCTATCTATCATCTGACCACAACTATCTATCTATCTATCTATCTATCTATCTATCTATCTATCTATCTATCTATCTATCTATCTATCTATCTATCTATCTATGTATGTATCAAAACTTCTAAAGTAAAACTTAATCTATTTCAAACTTTAAGCTTTTAAAACTACTTCAAACTTTCTGACTGGGCTTTTTCAAGCCAACTTAAAATTCGTTTCAACGAATTTTTTCTATCTAGTTATTATTATTCTTCTTAGACTAAAATTTCCAACTCTAACTCCTCCTAGAGATTTAACTCCACATACTCCAAACTCGGGTCAGACCTTCAGACTATTCTGACTTGGTGTGCTATATCTTTTCTAACTGATCGGAATTATACTTTTCCTAAAAATTAATATTAATCATCATAAAAATCCCATTGACTTTCATTGAAGGAATGTCAAAATGAGCCAACTACGGAAGCCCATTAGACTCAAAACTCTAAAGAGCAATTTTTTGTACTTTTTCTAAGCCATTTAAACTCATTCAAACTCAAACTCTTCTATCTTTCTAATTTTTCTAATCTATCTCATCTAACTCTATCTATCTATCTATCTATCTATCTATCTATCTATCTATCTATCTATCTATCTATCTATCTATCTATCTATCTATCATTTGACCACAACTATCTATCTATCTATCTATCTATCTATCTATCTATCTATCTATCTATCTATCTATCTATCTATCTATCTATCTATCTATCTATCTATCATCTGACCACATCTATCTATCTATCTATCTATCTATCTATCTATCTATCTATCTATCTATCTATCTATCTATCTATCTATCATTTGACCACAATTAACTATCTATCTATCTATCTATCTATCTATCTATCTATCTATCTATCTATCTATCTATCTATCTATCTATCTATCTATCTATCTATCATTTGACCACATCTATCTATCTATCTATCTATCTATCTATCTATCTATCTATCTATCTATCTATCATTAGAAAACATCTATCTATCTATCTATCTATCTATCTATCTATCTATCTATCTATCTATCTATCTATCTATCTATCTATCTATCTATCTATCATTAGACCACAACTATCTATCTATCTATCTATCTATCTATCTATCTATCTATCTATCTATCTATCTATCTATCTATCTATCTATCTATCATTTGACCACATCTATCTATCTATCTATCTATCTATCTATCTATCTATCTATCTATCTATCTATCTATCTATCTATCTATCTATCTATCATTAGACCACAACTATCTATCTATCTATCTATCTATCTATCTATCTATCTATCTATCTATCTATCTATCTATCTATCTATCTATCATTTGACTCTATCTATCTATCTATCTATCTATCTATCTATCTATCTATCTATCTATCTATCTATCTATCTATCTATCGACCACAACTATCTATCTATCTATCTATCTATCTATCTATCTATCTATCTATCTATCTATCTATCTATCTATCTATCTATCAATTGACCACATCTATCTATCTATCTATCTATCTATCTATCTATCTATCTATCTATCTATCTATCTATCTATCTATCTATCTATCTATCTATCAATTGACCACATCTATCTATCTATCTATCTATCTATCTATCTATCTATCTATCTATCTATCTATCTATCTATCTATCTATCTATCTATCTATCTATCTATCTATCTATCTATCTATCTATCATTTGAACACAACTAACCATCTATCTATCTATCTATCTATCTATCTATCTATCTATCTATCTATCTATCTATCTATCTATCTATCTATCATTTGAACACAACTAACCATCTATCTATCTATCTATCTATCTATCTATCTATCTATCTATCTATCTATCTATCTATCTATCTATCTATCTATCTATCTATCTATCTATCGACCACAACTATCTATCTATCTATCTATCATTTGACTCTATCTATCTATCTATCTATCTATCTATCTATCTATCTATCTATCTATCTATCTATCTATCTATCTATCTATCTATCTATCTATCTATCTATCTATCTATCGACCACAACTATCTATCTATCTATCTATCTATCTATCTATCTATCTATCTATCTATCTATCTATCTATCTATCTATCTATCTATCTATCTATCAATTGACCACATCTATCTATCTATCTATCTATCTATCTATCTATCTATCTATCTATCATTTGAACACAACTAACCATCTATCTATCTATCTATCTATCTATCTATCTATCTATCTATCTATCTATCTATCTATCTATCTATCTATCATTTGAACACAACTAACCATCTATCTATCTATCTATCTATCTATCTATCTATCTATCTATCTATCTATCTATCTATCTATCGACCACAACTATCTATCTATCTACCTATCATTTGACTCTATCTATCTATCTATCTATCTATCTATCTATCTATCTATCTATCTATCTATTTATCTATCTATCTATCATTTGACCACAATAAACTATCTATCTATCTATCTATCTATCTATCTATCTATCTATCTATCTATCTATCTATCTATCTATCATTTGACCACAATAAACTATCTATCTATCTATCTATCTATCTATCTATCTATCTATCTATCTATCTATCTATCTATCTATCTATCTATCTATCTATCTATAAAAACTTCTAAAGTAAAACTTGAACTATTTCAAACTTTAAGCTTTTAAAACTACTTCAAACTTTCTGACTGGGCTTTTTCAAGCCAACTTAAAATTCGTTTCAACGAATTTTTTCTATCTAGTTATTATAGTATAGTGCGAAGTATTGCCAGTTTACTCTGCCTTACCGAGCGTTTACCATTGTTTCTGCCTGATATCCTGTTTATGATTCTCCCTGTTTACTCTGGTTTCTCGCCTTTTGGATTACCCCTTTTTGCTTTGTCTGCCAGGATTGGACTGATGTTTATGTTTGGACATATTGCCTGTTTAACGACCTACGTTTGTTGGATTGCCCTTGTGTTTCTTCCATCTTAAAAATATATCTAAACTACAACATATGCTCTCAATGACAAATGCAGAACAGTTAGCTCATGCGTTCATGACCTCAAGGCTAGATTACTGTAACACTCTACTGGGTGGTAGCCATGCTCGTTTGATAAACTACAGCCGGTCCAAAACGCAGTTGCTTAATAGAACCAGGAAGTATCACCATATTAGCAACACTGTCAAAACTGCACTGGCTCCTGATTAAACATCGTATAAATTTTACTTCTTTTACTTCTATAAATCTTGCTAATTACTTACAAAGCACTAAATGGTTTAGCTCCCCAGTACCTGAGTGAGCTCTTAATGCATTAAAGTCCTTCGCGTCTATTACGATCTCAGAATTCTGGCCAGTTGTTAATACCTAGAATATCAAAATCAACCGCAGGCGGTAGATCCTCTTCCTATTTGGCACATAAACTGGAACGATCTTCCTAGCATTGTTCGGGAAGCAGATACACTCGGTCAGTTTAAATCGGGACTAAAAACGCATCTCTTAAACCTGGCATACACATGACACATTATCAATTTATGTCTTTATATCCATTAAAGGATTGTTAGGCTGCATAGATCAGATCAGCCGGAACAGGGATCACTTCCTATAACACCGGATGTACTCGTTACATCAGAAGAAGGATGGTGTCTAAGCTAATTTTAGTCTCTCTGCTTATCCCGAGGTTTACCATTTACCATAATTAGCTGGATCCAGGCTGTATCCAGGTCAGGTGGAGAACCTGTGCCTGTCAGCAGAGACTGTGTTAATTATCTCATCCCTTGTGAACGCCTTACCAACACGTCAGCCAGTGGCACAGATTCCAACAAACCATCCCATACCGGCATGATGAAAACGATCTTAAACTCGATGGAACTGGATTAAATATTTTGACTGTTGAGATCCCAAATCAGACTTATGACCTGTAACTCTGCCTGAATATCAAGCAAGTGTTCACTGTTGGCCAGAGGAGAACTGGCCCCCCGACTAAGCCTGGTTTCTCCCAAGGTTTTTGCTTCATTTTGTTGGAGTTTTGGTTCCTTGCCACTGTTGCCTTTGGCTTGCTTAGTTGGGGAGACTTGCTTGATATTCAGCAGTGTTTTTGTTATGCCTGCATTGGCGCAGTTGTATGAAAACTGAGCTGAGCTGAGCCGGACGATTACATCACTATTTTCTCCATTCCTATATACATAAATTAACTACACTAATAACTATTGATCTTTGCAATGGAATGAATCAATATAAATATATAGCATAAGCTGGACAATGACACCATTTTCTTTGGGAGCTGCTGTGCAGCCAAAAATTATTTGCCAAATATTACTGTGAAGCTGCTTTGACACAATTTGCATAGGAAAAAGCGTTATATAAGTTAAGGTTACTTGACTTGACTTGTCTTAATGACAGAATCTAGAAACATTGTGATGCTGTTTTTAGCTGTCAGCAATGATGAGGAGATATACAGCTGAAGGACAAAGAGACAGACAGCATTTAAAAAATGCAACTAATTTTATGACTCAGTTGGCATAAATAAAATCATATTGTAAGATCCTGTACAAACATTTCCTGGATGTCCGTATCATCTCCTGGATGTTACGTTCAGTCTGGCCATTGATTGTGGGCGATATCCGGTTGAGAGGCTGATGAAAATCCCCAGCAGTTGAAAGAAGGAATGCCAGACTTGGGATATAATCTGGGGTCCATGGTGGGAAACAGTATCCATGGGAAATCCGAGGTGGTGAAAGATATTATGGAAAAAGGATTCTGCAGCCTCTAATGCTGTGGGTTACTCTTCAAGGGGAATATAGCTTGCAGACCTACGACCACCAGGATACAGGTATAGGATTCAGAAGGAGGAAGGTTGTGGTAAAGTCAATGCCAATGTGAAACCATGGACGGTGAGGAATGGGGAGTGGAACCAGTTTGCCACCTGGAAGAGATGATACAGACTAAAAGGCATTGGTGAATCAGGAGACATCCAGGGGGATTTCATGCAACCAGTATTTGTTTCGGAGGAGCGAGAGGGTTTGCTGGCTGTCTAAATGTCCAGAGTCTGGAGAAGTATGGACTAAGTCCATGAGAAACAGGCAAAGGGCAGATGGTACGTCCATCAGGACCTCCCAGCAGACCGGGTTCAGTGCGTGAGGCTTCGGTTATCTGGTCGTCTAAAGGCCACTGGATGGGACTCACAACAATGGCTAGACAGAGAATAGGTTTGGATGTAGACAGGTCCTTTTTGCAGTGATGCAGGCGAGAGTGCTCTGTTGTTCGTATCCCCTGGGCGGTAAGTACCGACAAAGTTGAATCAGGTGAAGAATAATGCCAAATTTACTTGACAGGGGTTAAACCTGCGGTGATTACTTCGAACTGATGATTTGCTTCCCCCAGCCAGTGTCTCCACTCCTACAAGGTGACATTGATAGCCAACAGCTCACAGTCAACAATGTTGTAATTCTGCTCCACAGGGGACAGTTTCTTGGAGAATGCACATAGATGGAGGACTAGTGGATCACCCTGCTACTGTGATAGTACGGCTCCAACTCCGGTCGTAGAGACATCAACTTTCACGATGAAGTGTACTTCTTGGTCAGGATGTAACAGGGTTGGAGCTGAACAGAAGGCTTCCTTGAGTTGTTGAATGGCTTTCGTGGCATGGGAATACCAGGACAGAGACTTGAAACAATCTTTAAGGAGAGAAGTGCATGGACAACTGATAGAACTGAAGTTGGAAATGAATCGAAGGTAAAAGTTTGCAAAACCTAGCGTTGAAGATCCTTGATGGTGGTGGGTTGTGGCCAACTTCGCATCTACCTTCCTCTGACCCATTTGCACACCGTGCTTGGTGATGATGCATCCATATGGATGATGTCGCGGTGGAACTCACATTTCTCCAGTTTGAGGTATTCTCTCAAGAGGGTTTGGAGGACCTGCATCCTGTGGTAGCGATGTTTGGCCAGGTTCTGAAGTAGATGAGTATATTGTCGATGTAGATTATGACATAGTGATGCACAACCTCCAGGAACACCTCGTTCATTAAGGCCTGGAATATCGAGGGTGAGTTGGACATATGGCATGATGAGATATTCATAGTGGCCGCAGGTGTTATGAAGGTGGACTTCCACTCGTGACCCTCATATATTTGAACGAGATTGTAAGCGCTCCACAGGTCCAGCATGGTGAACATGTGAGCTCCCCGCAACTCCAGGGAGGCTGGGACCAGAGGAAACAGAGCTTGACGGTTTGGGCATTCAATGTGCG
Source organism: Opsariichthys bidens (assembly GCA_037194245.1). Classification (NCBI taxonomy): domain Eukaryota; kingdom Metazoa; phylum Chordata; class Actinopteri; order Cypriniformes; family Xenocyprididae; genus Opsariichthys; species Opsariichthys bidens. The sequence goes on along the minus strand of CM074289.1, from coordinate 23,539,326 downwards.
GTAGTCAAAACACGGCCTCAAGCCTCCATCCTTTTTGCCAACGAAAAAGAAGCTGGAAGTGACAGGGGAAGTCAAAGTCGGATGAACTTCTGCTTGAGTGCCTCCTCGATGTACTCCTTTATGGTCTTGGTCAGTACAGTTCTCAGTACAATACTCACTCCACTGAGTAATTCCCCTTGTATTCCAGTTTACTTATGGGGAATGTAGAGTTATCCACATGATGTCCGCAGTGGACAGCACCAGAAATGAGATCTTCTCCTGATGCAGACACCCTATGCAGAGCGTCACAGTGGGGGTGCAGTATTTGATGCTCCCATGGCCCAACATTGTTCCCAGGATGGAATGTAATTTCATCTTGTGTGAGAAAGTTCTCTCTCAGTTTGTGAAGTAGTTCAAGTGAAATGAAGTTACCAGCTGATCCAGTATCTATGAGGGCTTGCACAGAAATAGCATTTGAAGGTAGTTAATGATACATTCATCTGAGTTAAGGATGCTAATAAGGGAGGTAGTTGGATGGTGCTCAATGCTGAGCGTGGTGGGCAAATCGGACAGTTGGGAATTAAATGTCCATCTGACCCACAGTAGAGGCACAGTTCCAGCCACTAGTGGTTGCCAACGTGCAAAATCTGCGGGCATAATCATTCACAGAGGTTCTTCCTTGACGTATAGCACTTCCTGTGTTATTTGCCAATTCATGAAGAATCGCTTTGTTTGTTTTGCTTTGGATAAAAGCGTCTGCTAAATGACTAAATGTAAATGTAAATGTAAATGTATACGAAACAATTCATCATGCACTGACGGGGAACCTGTGCCTGTGTGCGGCAGCAATGTGGCCCTGTGGTGTCGGCGGAGACTGTGCTAACTAGCTCATCCTTTGTTAAGACCTTACGACTCATCTGCCAGTGGCACATATCCCAACAAACCGTCCCATACCGCCGTGATCAAAAAGATCTTAAACTAGATGGAACTAGATTAAATATTTTGACTGTTGCGATTCCAAATCGGTTTAATGACCTCTAACTCTGCCTGAGTATCGGACAAGTCTTCACTGTTGGCCAGAGGAGAACTGGCCCCCCGACTAAGCCTGGTTTCTCCCAAGGTTTTTTTCTCCATTTATTGGAGTTTTGGTTCCTTGCCACTGTTGCCTTTGGCTTGCTTAAGTTGGGGGCACTTGCTTGATATTCAGCAGTGTTTTTGACATGCCTGCATTGGCGCCGTTGTATGCGAACTGAGCTGAGCCGGACGATTACGTCACTGTTTTCTGCAGTGCTGCTATACCTAAATTAACTAGACTAATATCTACTGATATTTGCAACGGCATGAATCAATAATATATAGAATAAGCTGCACAATGACACCATTTTCTTATTAATGTAAAGCTGCTTTGCCACAATTTGCATTGTAAAAAGTGCTATATAAATAAAGATGACTTGACTTGACTTGACTGATATTAGGGGTGTATAAGATTGCGGTTGATCCATGATCCATACGAAGCAGCCCCCACTGTTCGGAATGCATGTGATTCACGGATTAACTGCATTTAGCCATTATATAGTCAAATTTTATCATTTCCACATGTTTGTAAGTCTTAACAATTTAAAACACTCAAGTGTTTTTAAACAATTCAAATGCAAGAAGAGGCAAATTTCACAATTGCATGTTTTTATTGCGCACACACTCAAAGCACACTCGTTTACAGAGGTGCCTTTCAGATGGCGCTTGCAAAACAATCACCACAAGTATTCTTGTATACAGTTAGTCAAAGTCTTAAGTGAACCATATTGGTTCTGTGTATTAATACACGGTTCCATTAATTGTCAAACAACAAAACAACTTTAGCAATGATTAATCTATTTAATTTATACAGTGAACACTATACATGCAGTGTAATTACAATAAAATTTCTATTATTACATTTCTGTACATTAGAGCTGCAACTAACGATTATTTTTTCTGTCGACTAATCTAATGATTATTTGTTTCGATTAGTTGACTACTCTAATGATTATTTTTATTAAGGTTTTTTTTTATTATTAATCTAGTGATCTTTTTACGTAAGAAGTTAGAACTAATTTAGCAGTTCATTGAGGTGTATAAACACCGGGACACGCCATTATGTAATACGATTTGATTTTGATTATTTGAAATAAGCCACTTATGTGTGCTCGTCCAGTGGTAGACATTTGAACTTTAAAATGATGAGTGTCAAAGACTTTCTATATAGTCTTAAAAGGAACTTTGACAGTGTTCAAGCATTGAACAAACGTCTCCTGAACCATGTATTTTTCCTCTTGCGCTGTCTGTTCAGAATTCAGAAGCCTCATCTCTGATTGGCCGGAATTTTGGCACATTGTAACATTGGTTTGTGTTGAGCAGGCGAGCGGTTGGTGCTTAGCGAGTGTGGTATCAGGAGCGCGAGCAACTGAAACTTTGCACGTGCGAAAGAGAATGTCCGCTAACATCCAAATAAACTTCTTTGAAATGCAAAACTGATTTCGCTCGAAATATTTTCTCTTCAACTCAGTTCATGCGTGTGCGAAATGCCCTTTTGCACGCTCAAAATATGATCTTGCTCACGCAAACATTTGGCAGAGATCCAATTCCATAGGTGGTACGCCATTTCGGTTTTGCAAAGGGAACAAAGGACCATTTTATTTAGCCTTTGTTTAAAGTATTCCCATACTTTTGATAATCATGGTCTAGGTTTTTGTGATAGAATGGAACTTTCTCCATTCCCAGGAGCAGAAGCCGCCATTGGGCGAGATGAATGTAAACAGTGTGACGTGTCGACGCATTTCACGCACGTCGACATATTTTCGTAGTCAACGTAATCGATGACGTTGATGCGTCGTCGCAGCACTACTGTCCATGAATACTATATAACGATGTTAACATGAATAACAATGACTGGCTGACGGTGTGTACTAGTTATACGAATGGATCCGTTTGTTGTTCCCCACTGTCTCTGTACCATGTTGCATGTAGTTGGTCTGGTCTTTTGTCAGCAGACAGAAGGAGACAACACAGGTAATACAGTTCACAAAGATTTATTTTGGCAGGTGACAGAGAGTAGGAGAATAAACAGGTGAATAAAATTGAATAATGACAGGCTTGATGTGGCTGAAGAAGAGCAGATGATCTGGACTGAACACAAGGGGTGAAGAAGGACGATGAAGGTGAGGATTCTCAATCAAGAGAAGAACTGGTAAGGAGTCAGGTAAGTTAAGCTGTAGTGATCAGCAAGACCAGACGATTGTGAAGGGATGTGTGACTGTTTATGAACTATGTGCTGATAAGCTAGTGCAGGTGTGCTGGATTAGTATTCAGGTGAGGCTGATCAAGTATCTGGAGCTGATAAGTAATAAGAATGAGATATTTTTATTTCATTTCTGTGATGAGAATAGTTCTTATAGTACTTGTCATGACAATATGGTCACAATACAAACAAATCTTAATGGTCCAAAAACTTGTCATTTCTTTAGGCAAGAAATAATTACTTATCCATGGTAATTAATGGGGCGATTATTCCATCTGATATACTGTGGGTTCCAATGAAGTGGACGAGATAGGATATTACAATTTTCTTAAGTTGATTTTGGGGGAACAAAATATAGAACAAAGAAACAAAGCCCAGCCAGGTATTAATGGGAAGCATAACTATAGCGTGAACACAAAACATTTGTGCATTTAGAATTTGAGTGATTGTTTACAATCTCCAGAAGAATTTTAATAACCTATATTGATCCTTTGTCTACAAAACAAACAAACAAACATTTCATATAATGATGTTTAAAAGAGTCTCAGCAAAGCAGCAGCACATGGAAGCCGTCTGGAGAGAAAAATGACTCTGGTAGTCTGAACTGTCCTGTGCAGCTTGACATGTGTTCTGCATTACACAACCATAAGCTTTCATTTACCATGAGCCCGTTTGCCAACTCCAACACATCCTCGAAAAAAAGTCCTCATTGTCTCTTTCATTAGCACGTTTCAGGGTTACGATTGCATTTCACTCTTATTTTAATTCTCCATATGATACTTTATGGGGGTTTTGAAGTAAAATTAAATGCTGGATGTGTCTTTTTGTTGTAATTGTAAATTGTCACAGATGGGCGAAATAAAGTTAAGTGCAGGATAAAAGCAATTTAAAGGTTTATCTACAATGAACTCATGAACTAAGAACACAAACAGAACAACCAATGTAAATCTGACGAGAACTGACACTGAACAGAAGAAAACACAGAACTTAAAAAAAGGATAAAAAAGAATAAAAGGAATGAATCCATTTTCCAAACCGTGTTTTTGTCTTATCCTGAATCACTACAGTATGCCTATAATAAGTGTTTATTTTCAGCGGCCCCAAAGTTTGGCCCACGCTAATGTTAAATAGTCTTGTAAAGGTAATGTATTTAAACAAGTATACGGATCTGTCATGAAAATTCAAATGCAGTGTCATTGCTTATGTTGTGTAACCACTGGTGCATTTTCTTTTCTCCAACGAATACGCTCGCACTGCTCATCTCGCTCCGTGCCAGTGGACACGCACAGATAGTTTGTCAGCGGAATCGAGGCAAGTGTGAAAAAAAAGAAAAAGTAGACACACAAAATAGATGATTCAAAAGTGAATAGACTGAAAAGTTGGTTTATTTTTCATGACCAACCACAACAAAACAAAGAAAGAAAACTGTAAGAAAGAAAGTATAGTGTTTGCTTTTATATTATTCGTTACAGAAAGGCAAACTAAAGGCTAATACTTTCTCATTTACCTTCAACATTCAGCAAATACACATCTCTATCATTAAAACAAATCTAATTAACATTTAATTTCACAGACTTTCCGGATTTATTCGAATACATCAGTGAGATTTTCTGAAGTATTTGTAGCCCACATGAACGCATGCATTCTGTGCATGACAGTCGGTCCGTGTGAAATGAATCCACGCGAGATCTATCTATATCTATCAATCCATATCTATATCCATCCATCCATTCATATATATAGCTAGATCAAGAAGTTGCCATCTTAAATTTAATTTTAAAGATTTTTTTAACTTAATTTTCATATTTTTCATTTTTCTAATTTAATAAATATGAATTAAAATAAATATAAATTATACATACAGTGGGGAGAACAAGTATTTGATACACTGCCGATTTTGTATGTTTGCCCACTTACAAAGCATGTAGAAGTCTGTATTTTTTTATCATAGGTACTCTTCAACTGTGAGTGACGGAATCTAAAACAAAAATTCAGAAAATCACATTGTATGATTTTTAAGTAATTAATTTGCATTTTATTGCAAGACATAAGTAGTTGATACATCAGAAAAGCATAAATTAATATTTGGTACAGAAACCTTTGTTTGCAATTAGAGATCATTCATTTCCTGTAGTTCTTGACCAGGTTTGCACACACTGCAGCAGGGATTTTGGCCCACTCCTCCATACAGACCTTCTCCAGATCCTTCAGATTTCGGGGCTGTCGTTGGGCAACACAGACTTTCAGTTCATTGAGGAGAGGTTGGAGTCTGTTTGATTGAGTGTTTAGACAGGTGTCTTTTATACAGGTAACGAGTTCAAACAGGTCTGTGAGAGCTGGAATTCTTACTGGTTGATAGGTGATCAAATACTTACATCATGCAATAAAATGCAAATTAATTATTTAAAAATCATGTTTTTCTGGATTCATTTTTAGTTTCCATGACTCACAGTTGAAAAATGGCTAAAAATCTGAAAATTAATCGAAATATTTTATATATATATAGAGTATATATAGAGTATATATATATATATATATATATATATATATATATATATATATATATATAATATTTTGATTAATTTTCAGATTTTTCATTTCTAATTTATTAAATATGAATTTAAATAAATAATTTAATATATATTTTGATCGCGTTTCCAATGAAGCTGAACTGAAGTCCGAATTCAATTCGCACGGACCGACTGTCACGCACAGAATACAGTAAGCGGGCTACAAATCTCAGAAAATCTCACTTTTGTAATTGAATAAATCTCCAAGGTCTGTAAAATTAAATGTTAATTAGATATTTAGAGATTTGTTTTAATGATAAAGATGTGTATTTGCTGAATGTTGAAGGTAAATGAGAAAATATTAGCCTTTAGTTTGCCTTTCTGTAACTAATAATATAAAAGCAAACACTATACTTTCTCACATAGTTTACTTTCTTTCTTTGTTGTGGTTGGTCAGACAAAATACAGTTGTGTTCAAAATTATTCAACCCCCACTGAAATTGATTGTTTTGGCCGGTTTGACATTGATTTTGATCATTCAGTCATCCTGCTTACAATTAAATCAAAGAGGCACGTGTAGGTCAGACAAATATAACATAACATTTATAATGAAATAACCACAAATGTCTTTTCTCTGCTCACATCATTATCAGTTTTATTCAACCCCCAAGTGACATTCAATCTTAATACTTAGTACAACATCCTTTTATAGTTATAACAGCTTTTAAACGTGAAGCATAGCTTGACACAAGTGTCTTGCAGCGAGCTACGGGTATCTTCGCCCATTCATCATGGGCAAAAGCCTCCAGTTCAGTCACATTCTTAATCTTGCGCACTGCAACTGCTTTCTTTAAGTCCCACCAGAGGTTCTCAATCGGATTTAAGTCTGGTGACTGCGATGGCCATTTCAAAATGTTCCAGCCTTTAATCTGCAACCATGCTCTAGTGGACTTGGAGGTATGCTTGGGATCATTGTCCTGTTGAAAGGTCCAACGTCTCCCAAGCCTCAGGTTTGTGACGGACTGCATCACATTGTCCTCCAATATCTCCTGGTACTGAAGAGAATTCATGGTACCTTGCACACGCTGAAGCTTCCCAGTACCTGCAGAAGCAAAACAGCCCCAAAGCATGATTGACCCCCCGGCATGCTTCACAGTAGGCAAGGTGTTCTTTTCTTCATAGGCCTTGTTCTTCCTCCTCCAAACATAGCGTTGATCCATAGGCCCAAACAGTTCTAATTTTGTTTCATCAGTCCACAGAACACTATCCCAAAACTTCTGTGGTTTGTCCACATGACTTTTGGCATACTGCAGTCGACTCTTCTTATTCTTTGGAGACAGCAAGGGGGTGCGCCTGGGAGTCCTGGCATGGAGGCCTTCATTACGCAGGGTGCGCCGTATTGTCTGAGCAGAAACTTCAGTACCTACATCTGACAAATCTTTTCTCAGTTCCTCAGCAGTCACACGGGGACTTTTCTCCACTCTACGCTTCAGGTAGCCACGACCAGGTAGCGTTTCAACAGTGCCCTTTGCCTTGAATTTGCAAATGATGCTTCCTATGGTGTCTCTTGGTATGTTTAACATCTTTGCAATCTTCTTATAGCCATTGCCCTTCCTGTGAAGAGTAATCACCTCTTCTCTTGTCTTCCTGGACCATTCTCTTGACTTCACCATGTTTGTAACCACACCAGTAAATGTCTAGAAGGAGCTGAGTATCACAGTCATTTTAAAGCTGCCTAATTGGTGCTTATTAGGCTTTATTGCTGCTCCCTGACATCCACAGGTGCTTTCAATACCTGATTGAAAACACTTCAATGGACCTCTGTTCTTCAGAGTGGTAGTCTTTAAGGGGTTGAATAATTGTGTCAATGAAGAATTCACAAAAGAAACATTTACTACTGTATTACAAAACCAATTGATGTCATTTTAGTTGCATATGCTTCTTTAAGAAGTCCTTGTAGGATTTCATTCTGAATTCAATTACAAATGTACTCTAAATTCTCTAAAACCATTTACAGCATTGGGGGGTTGAATAATTTTGAACACAACTGTAAATCAAACACTTTCAGTCCATTCCCATTTGAGTCTATTTTGCCAAGTCAGTTTTTGAGTCGCAGACTGACTAACTGCGCGTGAACACTGGCGCAGAGCACGAGCATTTTCAACGCAACAGTGGTTTTATGCAGCGTAAGCAATGATGCTGCGTGTGAATTTTCGCGATGGAGACGTGCTTATATACATTACTTTGACTATATTATTTGACATTAGTGCAGACCAAACATTCTCTTGCGACCTATTGAGGAACCCTGGTCTAAGCCATTGCTGTGGAAATAGTGCCTTTGTGCCTGTGCTCTTATCATTAGTTGTGTCTGTATGCTGGCTCGTCTTTTCCACCAGCATCCTTGAACTCCAAACGTTATTTTTTTTTTATTATTCAGCTATTAACCTTTTCATTTTTATATGGCTTAATTCCTACATTTCCTGAATTCCTAATTGGCGCGTTTCATCATCATTGTGCAATGCGCCTGTACGTTCGCTCTCTCGCGGTTAATAAATAGAACTGCATGTGTCTTACGGAAGAACATTGTAGCCGGAGCTACTTCTCTCTGTTTGTCTATGATGAGTCACGCAGGTACTGTGATACTCCGCAGCCGAGCCGAGCCGAGCCCGGTCTAAAATAGTCAGAATATAAACACTTATTATAGGCGCACCGTAGTGATTCAGGATAAGACAAAAACATTGTTTGGAAAATGGATTCATGATGTACTCGTTCATTATATAGATTTTGTTCATTTTGAAAACAAAACAGTTACTGATACCTCGTTCTGTTTCACACATGCGAATTACATGATCATGCACTCACACAAATGCGACCACATAAAATTTAACTCACACATTCAAAAAAAAGATTGCATATGCGACGGAGTCTGGAACCCTGTGTTATCAGAGAACCAGGGTTACATTAGTAACCTAATATTCTCTTTCTAACATTCATTCAGTATCTCACTATATAGACAACTCCCAAATTGCCGATATGCTGACGAAGCAGACTAAAGAAAGAGTGGGTAAATATCTTAACCATAGCTCCCGACGGAGGTGAAAACAGAATAGCATGAGGAATTCTCCCCTTAAAAAACTGTGTTATATGACCTGACTACTCACTTCCAGAACTGAGTGGGCCAGGGAGGGTTCTGTCACATCCAGCCTATAAAAACGAGTAAATCGCACGGAGAAGACCAGCTGGCTGCCATGCAAATCTCTCGAATAGAAATGCCTCTAAACAGATCCCAGGATGTAGCCATACCTCTAGTAGAGTGTGCTAGTAGTCCTGTTGGGGGCTCTATATTCACATTATTGTTACATAACACGATAGCCTCCACCACCCAGTGAGAGAGGCGTTGACGGGATATAGGTTTTCCTTTGTAAGAGTCAGCCCACGAGACAAATAGCTGATTGCTCTTACGAAGGTGAACATACGTATACAGAGTATGAACCGGACATAAACTGTAACCTCTCCTTCTCTGGGGAGGAAAAGGGTGGCGGATGAAAAGCTAGCAGATCCACTGACTGAACTGTGCCAGCGCGATCAAACACTTTCGGCACAAACGCTGGGTTAGTTCTCAAATTTATATTTTGAACACCTGGAGCAAACATCATACATAAGGAGTGAACTGATAAAGCATGTAGTTCACTCACCCTTCTTGCTGTAGTGAGAGCAAGTAAAAGAGCCGTCTTAAAAGCGAGCAGCTTCAAGGCAATTTTATCAATGGGGTAGAACGGAGCTTTCAAAAGCGCGTCCACGGACAAGTCCCAAGGCAGGACTAGTGGCTTCGATATTGGTTGTAGCCTACGTGCCCATCTCATAAATCGACAGTCAAGAGGGTGTTGGCCAATAGTCACCGAGTTTAGACCAACATGACATGCCGAGATGGTGGACAGATAAATCTTAACTGTAGAAAAGGCTCTGTCCTTAACCAGAAGGTCCTGTAGGAAAACACAGCACATCAGAAACTGAACACAAGAAAGGAATGATGTTCCTATCTGCACACCATCCCTCAAACACCCTCAAATCCGTGCGTGCTGGTAATGGCCATGGCTGTTCGTAGAGCAGTTGTGCGATCTCCGCAACCAACAGTCTCCCCGGCCAGTATGGGGCAATAAGAATCATTACATGTCTGCACTCCCGAACCCTCCGTAGTGTCATGCTCAGTGGAGGGAATGCATAAAGTAACGCTTCTGGCCACTCGTGGGCTAGAGCATCCACACCCAACGGTGCATTGTCGCCGGCCAGAGAGAAGAACAGGGGACAATGCGCGTCTTCGCGCAATGCAAAGAGATCTACGGCGCCGTGGCCGAATCTCTGCCACACCATAAGGATCACTTGGGGGTGGAGTCTCCACTCCCCATACAGAGGATTCCCTCTGAACAGTAGATCTGCTCCCCTGTTCATTAATCCCGGAACATGCGTCACACGTAACGACAAGAGGGTCCCACTGCTCCACATAATCAGTTCTTTTGCTAACAAGTCAAGTTTGTGAAAACGCACTCCTCCCTTGCCGCGGGGAATGCGAGCAGATGAGCAGATTGTCCAGATATGATAAAACTTTGATCCCTCCGTTCCTTAACGGCGTCAGAGCTACTTCCACACAGTTACTGAATACCCTGGGCAGTAAAGCGAGGCCAAAGGGGATTTTCGTATACTCGTATGCTGTGCCCTGATAAGCGAACCTCAGATATTTCCTGTGAGCAGGCAAAATATCCATGTGAAAATATGCATCCTGGAAGTCCACTGAGGTGAACCAATCCCCTTGATGAATACTTTGACACAACGTGCTGAACGAAAGCATTTTGAATCTGTATTTTCTGAGGTATTTGTTGAGGACCCATAAATCCAGAATGGGATGGAGACCTCCCCCTCCCTTGGGAATCACAAAATAACAGGAGTAGAAGCGCATGTGGCTCTCTTTCATTGGAATCACTCTCATCACTCTCTTTAAGTCACTTTTCTCATTAAAGAGGATATTTCTTCCTCTAAAACCTGAGTTGAACAATTGAACACAGGAGGTTTTACAGAGAATTGAAGTCTGTATCCCCTCTCTTTTGTGGTTAAAACCCAGGGATGAACTGCGCATGCACGTCAGTTCGCCATCTGAGCAGCGAGTAAACCCTTCCCGGCTTCGCTCACTAGCAGTGCTGCAGCACGCTCTAGTGGCGAAAGGGGGTAATACCACTCCAGTGAAGGAGTTATATTCGTCTTTATTAGTGATTTTAGTTTTTATTCATTCATTCATCTTCCACCGCTTATCCGGGGCCGGGTCGCGGGGGCAGCAGTCTGAGCAGAGACTCCCAGACTTCCCTCTCCCCAGACACTTCCTCCAGCTCTTCCGGGGGGACACCGAGGCGTTCCCAGGCCAGCCGAGAGACATAGTCTCTCCAGCGTGTCCTAGGTCTTCCCCGGGGCCTTCTCCCGGTGGGACATGCCCGGAACACCTCGCTAGGGAGGTGTCCAGGAGGCATCCAAAACAGATGCCCGAGCCACCTCAGCTGACTCCTCTGTGAAGGAGCAACGGATCTACTTTGAGCTCCTCCTGAGTGACCGAGCTCCTCACCCTATCTCTAAGGGAGCGCCCTGCCACCCTGCGGAGAAAGCTCATTTCGGCCGCCTGTATCCGGGATCTCATTCTTTCAGTCATGACCCAAAGCTCATGACCATAGGTGAGAGTAGGAATGTAGATTGACCGGTAAATCGAGAGCTTCGCCTTGCAGTTCAGCTCCTTCTTCACCACGACAGACCGGTACATCAACCGCATTACTGCAGAAGCTGCACCGATCCGTCTGTCAACCTCACGCTCCTTCCTTCCCTCACTCGTGAACAAAAGCCCAAGATACTTGAACTCCTCCACTTGAGGCAGGAGCTCTCCACCAACCTGAAGAGGACAAGCCACCCTAATTTAATTTTTGTAATTTTAGTTTTTAGTTTTAATTTGTGATTTTTTTCATTTTCATCCCACTCTACACCCTCAGCCCTTGGCCTGGATCTGTCAGAGAAAACTTTATTTGTGAAGGGATGCTTATACACTTTTGTCCATCCTCCCTCATAACAAACCTCATAGGTGGAGGGAGACAATACTTCGGGGGGCACCTGAGGAATATGGGCCAACTTCCCGCACACATTGGATTTTGAACTGTCCACACAAACACATTTCATATTTACATTTCTTCTTTTCCCCACGGGAGGGAAAAATAAATTGTACTGCAGGGAGGAGAAACCCTGAGTGCTGTCTCCAAACCCTTCCTGATGCCAAACTGATGTCTCAGGTTGACCGCCTCTTTTTGTTCCCCTGAGGGGTGGCCGACCGATAGACAGTTTCGGTTTCACGAATCTGGATTTTGACTGTGGGCCCGTGTTGGCTGCTATGGTGGAGCAGGACGGGAAGTATCAGCCTGGCTGCCTCTCCCTGAAGGTCTGAAATTCGCTCGGCTCGGGTGATAAGTCTGAGCTGCCGGCTTTCTTGGAAGACAGACCTTGAATGCCTCTCCCTCTTTTTTCTGCAGGTCACATTGTTGACACATCACAGTTACAGTTACTCTGCTCCGCGAGACGTGCGGAGGTTTAAATCTGCAATGACACATATCTCCTCCCAGAGGTGCTGGGTTGGGAAATCCGGAGTCCAGCTGACGACCCATCTCCTCTAATAACTACACCTGATAGGCCGTAAGGAGGGACGTTGTCTTCAAAGCACAAAGTGCGAGTGCAGAGGATTTGTAAATCTTTTGAAAAACAGGCCGCGAAGCGCTCTGTTTTCCCTGGCAGCGAGGCTCCCGTTGAAGAGAATGCTACCTTGCGACTCGGGTGCAAATGATTCGCAACAGATGATTCTAGAGGGGGAGGATTTGCCATCCCCAAATCCTCCATTCCCTGGACATCCAGCCTCGAGAAACCCTTGACAGGCACTTGGTGGGAAAAAGGCTTGTCCCAAAATCTCGTAATTTCCGCCACACAGGCCGGGAAGGCAGGAATAAACTGCTTCACTGGAGGGAGACGTGACGGAAGTCTCTTTCCATCGTATTTGTCTCTTTCAGCCCCTTGGCCTACTGGTTCCTTAGCAAGATGGTGCCACAGATGGCAGCCTCAGTGCTTAGCTCTCCGGTGTTTGTGCTGTTTTTGTTAGTTTTTCCTTTTTTTGTTTTTCAAATACAATCAGATTTATCTGGGATGAATTGCTGAACATTCGGCAGTACACGCCACAAAATCTTTTACCGGACTTTGATTACTATTCAAATGTTTTGTTGAATATTGCAGTCGGCGGAGTGGCAGCGCTGTTTAAACACTCCAGGATGCGCAGACGGGGAAAGCGCGCCGGCGTCCTCGTGAAGCTCAGACAGCACGGATTAAGAATGCCGCTGCCTAGCATCCATCTGGCGAATCTCCGCTCCAACAAAACGGACGAACTCCTTCTGCTCGCCCGGACAAATTAGGACTTTTTGAACTCGGCTGCTCTGTGCTTCACGGAAACCTGGCTGAATGATGCCATTCCGGACAGCGTGTTAAGTCTACCGGGCTTTCGGCTGTTTAGAACAGATCGCGAAGCTGAATCAACGGGGAAATCGCGTGGCAGCGGAACGTGCTTTTACATCAACGAAAGATGGTGTTCAGATGTAAGTGTGTTAAAGAAGATGTGCTGTCCAGATCTTGAAACACTCTTCATTAACTGCAAGCTGTTCTATTCGCCGCGGAGTTTTGCTCGTTCATTCTGGCGAGCGTCTACATTCCACCGCAAGCGCACGTGAGCTCAGCTTTACAGTTACTCGCTGATATGATCACAGAGAATGAGCAACAACACCCGGACTCTGTTATAATCATTCTCGGGGACTTTAATAAAGTGATTCTCTCACATGAACTTCCAAAATACAGACAGCATGTTACTTGTCCCACCAGAGACAGTAATACACTGGATCACTGTTACACAGTAATAAAGGATGCATATCACTCTGTCCCATGGGCAGCTTTGGGGCTCTCTGATCACTGTTTAGTTCATTTCATACCGACATACAAGCAGAAACTGAAATCAGCTAAACATGTAGCAAAGTCTGTAAAGAGATGGACCACCGAAACAGAGCGGCCCTTACAAGCCTGTTTCGAATGGACTGATTGGAGTGTTTTTGAAGCTGCTGCCACCGATTTGGACGAGCTCACAGAGACTGTTACATTATACATCAGTTTCTGTGAGGATTTGTGCATTCCTACAAGGACTCACTTAACCTACAACAACGACAAACCCTGGTTCACTGCAAAACTCGGCCAGCTCCGTCAGGCCAAAGAAGATGCTCGCAGAAATGGGGACAGAGTCTTGTACAAACAGGCCAAATACACACTGGAAAAGGAGATCAGAGTGGCTAAGAGGAATTTTCATTTTCATTTCATTTTTCATCATTTAGCAGACGCTTTTATCCAAAGCGACTTACAAGGGGAGCAATTAGGGGTTAGGTGTCTTGCTCAAGGTCACTTTAGTCATGGTATTGAAGGTGGAGAGAGTGCTGTTTATTCACAATCCCCACTTTCAATTCCTGCCGGCGTGGGAATCGAACCAGCAACCTTCAGGTTACAAGCCCAACTCCCTCACCACTAGGCCACGACTACCCCGAATTATTCCGATAAGCTTCGGAATCAGTTCTCTTCTAATGACACAGCTTCAGTGTGGAAAGGTCTGAAAGTCATCACCAATTACAAGACACCATCCCCCAGCACTGTGGTGAATCATAAACCTTATGCTTCTGACTTCCTCTCTCTCTTAGCTTCATTTGATTTCAACCGACTCATCACCACAAGCACCCACAAATCTGGCAACCAATTGGACCTGATCTACACACGTAACTGTATCACCGACAACATTCTGGTCACACCTCTGCACGTCTCTGACCATTTCTTCATCGCTTTCAATCTGCAACTTATTTGTGCACCACCAACCTCTTCACATGTTTCCTTCAGAAGAAAACTGCGCTCTCTTTTTCACTTCTCATCTCTCCTCTGTTGTGTCATCCTCCCTTCCCACACAAACCCAATTCTCATCTTTGGATGTAAATACTGCAACACACACGTTATGATCCACTTTATCTTCTTCCCTAGACATTATCTGTCCTCTGTCATCCAGACCAGCACAAGCAACTCCTCCTAACCCCTGGATATCTGATGCGCTTCGTGAAAAACGGACCAAACTCAAGGCAGCAGAAAGGAAATGGCACAAATCACAAGACCCATCTGACCTAGGTTCGTACCAAGATCTGCTATCATCTTTTTCTGGGGGAGTCCATGCAGCTAAGTCCTCATACTTCCACGATAAGATCAACAGCACTACAAACACACGCTCACTCTTCAAGACATTCAACGCACTCCTCTGTCCCCCTCCACCACCACCCACCACGTCTTTAACTGCTGATCAATTCGCCAATTTCATCACCGACAAGACATCTGCAATCAGGAGCCAGTTCTCTGCAGCACCCACACAGGAACTCATCCCCTCCTCATCCACCAATCTTCTCTCTTCCTTCTCCCTTCTCACGGTGGTGGAAGTATCAAAACTTCTCCTCTCCACTCATCCCACCACCTGCCCTCTAGACCCCATCCCCTCACACCTTCTACAAGCCATTTCTCCCACTCTTTTACCAGCACTTACACACATTATTAACTCGTCCCTCCACACAGGAACTTTTCCTACCACATTCAAGCAGGCTCGAGTAACCCCACTGCTTAAAAAACCCACGCTAAACACATCACTCGTGGACAACTACAGACCTGTCTCTCTCCTACCATTCATATCAAAAACACTTGAACGAGTTGTGTTCAACCCGGTGTCATGCTTCCTCACACAGAACAACCATCTGGACATCAACCAATCTGGTTTCAAGAGCGGCCATTCCACAGAGACTGCACTACTGTCTGTCACGGAATCCCTGCGATGGCTGGTTCCAAATGATCTGTTCTCATTGTGCTGGATCTATCTGCTGCCTTCGACACCGTAAACCATCAAATTCTTCTGTCCACCCTCTCGTCACTGGGTATCTCAGGTACTGCACTTCAGTGGTTTGAGTCCTATCTCACAGGTAGGTCTTTCAGAGTTGCCTGGGTAGGGTAGGTATCCAAACCTCATGAACTGATCACTGGGGTTCCTCAGGGTTCAGTTCCTCCTATTTTCCATTTATACTACATCACTGGGTCCAATCATACAGGCACATGGTTTCTCCCACCACTGCTATGCTGATGACACACAACTCTACCTGTCCTTCCAACCAGATGATTCCACAGTAGCTGCACGGATCTCAAGCTGTCTGGCAGACATCTCCACGTGAATGGAAGAACACCACCTGCAGCTCAAACTGGCAAAGACTGAGCTTTTAGTCTTCCCTGCCACTCCTACTCTACAATACAACATCAACATACAGCTTGGTACAACCACCATTACCCATCAAAGTCGGCCAGAAATCTTGGAGTTATCTTCGATGACCAACTGACCTTCAGAGACCACATCTCAAAGACGGCGCGGTCATGCAGATTTGCACTTCGCAACATCAGGAAAATCCGTCCCTTCCTGACTGAGCATGCAACACAACTGCTTGTCCAGGCCCTGGTCATTTCAAGGCTTGTTTACTGCAATGCTCTTCTGGCTGGTCTGCCGTCAAGTGCAATCAAACCTCTTCAAATAATCCAGAACGCTGCGGCACGTCTTGTCTTCAACGAGCCTAAGAGAGCCCACGTCACGCCCCTCTTCATCTCTCTGCACTGGCTACTCCTCGCTGTTCGCATCAAGTTCAAAGCGCTGATGCTTGCTTACAGATCCACCACAGGCTCTGCACCTTCCTACCTCCACACACTGCCACAACGCTACATCCCCACCAGAAGCCTGCGATCACTGAAGGAGCGAAGGCTTGTGGTACCGTCACAGAGAGGCACAAAATCACTCTCCAGATCATTCTCCTTCACTGCTCCCTGCTGGTGGAATGATCTCCCTACTTTCATCAGGAACGCAGAATCTCTGGCAATATTCAAGAGACAGCTGAAAACTCATCTCTTCCATGCGCTTGATCCCCTCATAAAAAAAAACCCTTTCCTTCCCTTTTCCCTTCCTACTCTAGCTTATGGTACTGAGCAATGTATGAAACTTGTATTGTGAGCACTTCCTGTGTTGTTTGCCAATTCATGAAGAATCGCTTGTTTGTTTTCCTCACTTGTAATTCGCTTTGGATAAAAGCGTCTGCTAAATGACTAAATGTAAATGTAAATGTAAATGAATCAACAACTGGCAGACGATCTGAATGGGTTCTACTGCAGGTTTGAAAGACCACCATTAACACCTCCAACAACCTCCCTCTCCCCTAACCGTCCACTTCAGTTCAGTGAAGATGACGTGCGCCAGGTCTTCAGGAAGAACAAAAGAAGAAAGGCACCAGGCCCAGACAGCGTCTCACCAGCCTGTTTGAAAACCTGCGCTGACCAGCTGGCCCCCATCTTCACACAGATCTTCAACAGATCACTGGAGCTATGCGAAGTCCCCTCATGCTTCAAACATTCCACCATCATCCCCGTCCCAAAAAAATCCAAAATTACTGGACTCAATGACTACAGACCTGTGGCTCTAACGTCTGTGGCCATGAAGTCATTTGAAAGACTGGTTCTGGCTTATCTGAAGGACATCACTGGACCCTTACTGGACCCCCTGCAGTTTGCTTACTGAGCAAACAGGTCTGTGGATGATGCAGTCAATATGGTACTGCATTATGTTCTCCAGCATCTGGACAGACCAGGGACTTATGTGAGGATCCTGTTTGTGGACTTCAGCTCTGCTTTTAACACCATCATCTCATCACTTCTCCACCCCAAATTAACTCAGCTCTCCGTGCCCACCTCTGTCTGTCAGTGGATCACAAGCTTCCTGACAGACAGGCAGCAGCTAGTGAGACTGGGAAAAATCTCATCCAGCACCCGCTCCATCAGCACCAGTGCCCCTCAGGGCTGTGTTCTCTCCCCACTGCTCTTCTCCCTCTACACGAACAACTGCATCTCTAAAGACCCTTCTGTCAAGCTCCTGAAGTTTGCAGATGACACCACACTGATCGGCCTCATCCAGTATGGCGACGAGTCTGCTTACAGACTGGAGATTGAACAGCTGACTGTCTGGTGCAGTCTTAACAACCTGGAGCTCAACACGCTCAAGACGGTAGAGATGATCGTGGACTTCAGGAGAAACCCCCCTGCTCTCCCCCCACTCACCATCATGAACAGCTCTGTGACTGCAGTGGAGTCATTCAGGTTCCTGGGCACCACAATCTCCCAGGACCTGAAGTGGGACAACCACATTGAGTCCATTGTGAAAAAGGCCCAGCAGAGGTTGTACTTCCTTCGCCAGCTGAGGAAGTTCAACCTACCACAGGAGCTGCTAAAACAGTTTTACTCTGCCATCATCGAATCCATCCTCTGCACTTCAATTAACGTCTGGTTCAGCTCAACTACAAAATGTGACCTCAGATGACTACAGAGTGTAGTCCGGTCTGCTGAGCGAATCATTAGTACAACCCTCCCCACTCTCCAAGAACTGTACTTATCCAGAGTGAGAAAAAGGGCAAAGAAGATCACTCTGGACCCCTCACACCCAGCACACTCCACCTTTGAACTGTTGCCATCTGGTCGACGCTACAGAGCTCTGAGCACCAGAACGACCAGACACAAGAACAGTTTCTTCCCCCAAGCAATTCATCTCATGAACAGTTGACAAACATGGAACACACAAAACTATTATATATAATTTACTAAAAACACTCATTTATATTTCGTTTAAACTCATCACAACTGTACATACAATCTGTCTATATCATAACTGTACATACAAATTGTCTATCATAACTGTACATTCAATTGTCTATTTTGTATATTTGTATATTATTCTTTTATTCTTTTTATTACTTGTGTCTTGTCGCTGTCACTGTGTTGCACTGTGGAGCTTCTGCCACTAAAACAAATTCCTAGTATGTGTAAACATACCTGGCAATAAAGCTCTTTCTGATTCAGATTCTGGTTGTGATGCCCAGTCGATCGACAGTCTAGCCACAGCCCTCCGACAGACCTCGATTAGATCCGTGTCCAACTGTACAGAGGAGGGTGAACTCTCATCCTGTGCACTTGGCGGACGCGACTGGATCGGGGGAAGAATGGCATCTTCATCTTCGTTAGGGTTAGAACTTTGTCGTCTTCATCTTCCTCTCCCGCTAAAGGATCATCAAACAGCGGGGGAAGGACGGGTGACACTCTCTCCATCATTTCTCCACACGAGCTGGCGGCCTGCAGACAATCCATGGGTTCCTCTCTGGGTTGAGCAGAGAGGCACAGGTCTGACTTCCCAGCCACTGCCACGCGGAGTCTTCACTCTTGGGGTTGGACAGAGCTGCCTGAGGGTGTTTAGCGCCCAAACAGGAGATGCAGAGGCCGTGTGAATCCTTCGCAGAAATCCACATTCTGCAAGCACACGGATGAGGAGGACGACCTTTTCCTCCGGGGCTCTCCGGCATTTTCGCAGTAGCCATGGCCTGCGCTCTCTTCGTACGGTAAGCTTTTGACATAACGAGTACAGAGCTGTGCTGTGATGGAGAGCTCTTATTTTTCCATTTGTTGGGTGCGTAGTGAGCACCCAAAAAAACTAGAAAAACAAATAGACAAACGAGCAGAGAACTCGCCTTGACACGTTAATTATCTCACTCCAAATGTAAAGTCACTCAACAAACGATAGGATCTTGAGTTTGGGACATTACCTTGCGGCTCCGTTAACAGTAAACCGTTAAGCAATTAGCTGCCAAAGTCTGCAGAGAACAGCTTCCGAAATCTTCACGGGGAAGAGAGCGAGAATGACGAAACGGCAGGTAACTGCGGTTTACATACAGGGAGGTGGGACTTCCTGATCGCTGCTGTCAATTGGTCTGTCATAGTTGGTAGACCTGGTGTTATTGGTGCTTCCGCGATCGGTCACACCTAGAGGCGCTCCCGTAGTGAGATACTGAACGAATGTTAGAAAGAGAACTCAGGAACTCTCTGGAACAAAATGGCGCTCAACCACAGAACACACTAACAAGTGCACTTAAAAAACTTGCAGGAGAAAATCGATGTCCATCGCTCTATAAGACAGTTCATGCGTGATTTGTGGATTCAGTCTTTAGAAAAATGCAAAAATACTCAAAAAGAGATCACTTCGGAAAAAAACTAGTGCAGTTGAAAACACTTTCACGCACCAACTAGCGTATTGAAGAGACTCTCAGGACTCTCCTCACACACCAAGCAGGGCATATCAACTCATTACCCTCTTTTCCGTCTTCTTCCGAGACGTCTTTGCATTACCCACGAATATTGCGGAGACAGAGCAACCCATCAAAATAAAAGTCCCTCCAAGAAATATATTATTTTTTAACAATTCTACTAAAATATTAATGATAAAAAATAAGATGCTAAAGATTTATTACTAAATTTAATATATTAGACATGTTTTTGATTAATGATAAATAAAAGCATTTCTTCAACCAAAAAACATGTTTTCATTCATTTAACAGGCATTTTATTATTAGCATTCTGATGATGATAAAAATAATAAATTATGGTTTAATACCAGTTATCATACCATGAAAATACTGTTACAACCCTACATTTAAGTGTAGATCTAGGTGCAAACCGTATATTTATTACACAAACACAAATAACACTATGGAACACAGAAGCACAGAAAAAACCACAGGAGCTCTGCAAACCAAATCTTCCATTGACAAGAACCGACAAAGGATTGAACCAAAGAGTTTTAAATATAGAGGACAAATGAAGGATCAAACAAGATACAGGTGGGACTAATCAGTAAACCAATGGAATTAACTATGGGAATAAATGACACCGGGACTAAACACAGCCAAGGCAACTAAAGTCAAAAGAACCAAAACTACACAGAAGATATGAGACAGTATCTGTCAATGAAACCTCACAAGGAATCATAAAGCCACACTGCGTCACAGGTAAGATCATGCAAAATGCAATGTATCTAAAAACCTAGAGTGAAGTCAGTATACATTGATCTGTGAAAACTACAATGTTAATTTTATGTAAATCTGCTGTATGCGAGTGGTGACGCAGGCACATGAACAGCATCTGAAGTTGACAGTCGGTGTGTGTTCACACATAGAAAATAATGGTTTGAATTTTAGGCCGCTATGTGACTGATGTGCAACCCTCAGCAACAGCACTAAAATGAACTCGTTCAATATAATTTATGAGACAGTGAAAAAGAAACTTTTTAAATTTCTCACTAAAAAGATTAACAAATTAACAGTCGATGAAGTGTAAAAGTTAAAACTAAGTGAAAACTTAAATTTAATTATTCATAGCTTACCCATAGACATTAACATGTTTGGCACTGAAATGTACTAGTATGTAGAAATGATGCATCTAACGAATCTAACCTTGTTGCACAGTATTACCAAACATTCCCTACAGCAGAATTTATGTCAGGTGTTATAATTAATTGTGCCAATAGATTATTGTATTCATTGCCCTAAATGAATACGTTAAGTTAGCAACTAGTTTTTGTGAGTGTGCACAAATATGCTGCTGAAAGTAAGTCACAGCTTTGTGATTGATTGTTCTTACCTCTCTCACACTGCGGCCCAGTGAAGCCGTATATACACGCACATCGGTTTGGTCCAATGCAACGTCCACCATTCTGACAGGTCTTCTCACAGACAGCTAAAACAAAACCACCTGCTTTAAAACACTGTTTTAATAGTGGGACTGCTTTGTGTTAAGAGTCTGTCTTTCATTTGCATCTGAATGTAACAAATCATAAGTTTGATCCTCTTAAAGGGTTAGTTCACCCAAAAATGAAAATTCTGTCATTAATTACCCTCATGTTGTTCCAAACCTGTAAGACCTTTGTTCATCTTCGGAACACAAAGATGAAATCCGAGGGCTCTCTGACTCCTCAATAGACGTAGTACACGCAGTGCAGCAATTTCCGTGTTCCATGTACAGTATTGGCCGACGCTCTACCCCTAAGCAGCACAACGCATGCGTGTGATCCTGACGCAGGAGCTGGCAAATAATGAGTCGGTGTTCTGACGTAGAACACGGAAGCGCTGCACTGTGTTTACTACATCAACTGCATAGGAGACTGACATGGAAGAGAAGAAATTGTTGAATAAAGCTGTTATTTTTGTTTTGTTTTTGGGCACAAAATGTATTCTCGTTGCCTCATAAAATTCAGTCACCTTTATTTATATGCCCCTTTTTACAATGCAAATTGTGTCAAAGCAGCTTTACAGTAACAATTGGCAAATAATTTCTTAAAGATAATTGTGTCATTGTCCAGCTTAAATAAATTCAGTGTTGATTCATTCCGTTGTAAAAATCAATAGTTATTAATTTAGTTTAATTTCTGTATATCAGCACTGAGGAAAACAGTGATGTAATTGTCCAGCTCAGTTCAGTTCACATACAATGGTGTCAATGCAGGCAAATCAAAAACATTGTTGAATTTCAAGTCAAGTGTCCCCAACCAAGCAAGCCAAAGGCAACAACGGCAAGGAACCAAAACTAAAACGTGTGACATTAGGTAACCAACAGGTGATAAAAATGGAGAAAAAAAAAACCTTGGGAGAAACCAGGCCAGTTCTCAGTGCTTGATTAATTCAGGCAGAATTACAGGTCATAGGTCCGATTTGGGATTGCAACAGTCAAAATATTTAATCCAGTTCCATCTAGTTGAAGATCGTTTTCGTCGGAATGGGACGGTTTGTTTGGGATCTGTGCCACTGGCT
Source organism: Opsariichthys bidens (assembly GCA_037194245.1). Lineage (NCBI taxonomy): Eukaryota > Metazoa > Chordata > Actinopteri > Cypriniformes > Xenocyprididae > Opsariichthys > Opsariichthys bidens. Next base: position 23,516,728 of record CM074289.1, on the reverse strand, counting down.
GTCGTGTCGGTAAGACCTTCACAAGGGATGATCTAGTTGACACAGTCTTTGCTGACACTTCAGGGCTGTGTTGTGGTCGAGTATAGGCGCAGGTCCTCCATCTGACCTGGATATGGCCTGGATCCAGGTAAAGGTTAATTACGGTAAACCTCGGGATAAGCAGAGAGACTAAAATTAGCGTAGACGCCATGCTTCTTCTGATGTAACGAGTACATCTGGTGTTATAGGAAGTGTTCCCGGTGCCGGCCGACGTAATCTATGCAGCCTAAGAATCCTTTAACGGATATGAAAACATAAATTGATTGTGTGTTTTGTCCCAAAGAGATGCATTTTTAGTATAGATTTAAACTTACCATGTGTCTGCTTCCAGAACAATGCTAGGAAGATTGTTCCAGAGTTTAGGTGCCAAATAGGAAAAGGAGAAGCCTGCGGTTGATTTTGATATTCTAGGTATTAACAATTGGCCAGAATTCTGAGATCAGACGTGAAGGACTTTAAGCATTAAGAGCTCACTCAGGTACTGGGGAGCTAAGCCATTTAGTACTTTGTAAGTAATTAGGAAGATTTTAAAATCTATATGCTGTTTAACAGGGAGCCAGAGCAGTTTTGACAGAACCGGGCTAATGTAGTCATACTTCCCTGGTTCTAGTAAGGACTCTAGCGTCTGCGTTTTGGACCAGATGTAGTTTGTTTATCAAACAAGCAGGGCAACCAATCTAGCTTTGACGTCATGAACGCATGAACTAACTTTTCCGCATTTGTCATTGAGAGCATATGTCGTAGTTTAGATATATTTTTATGATGGAAGAATGCGGTTTTACATATGCTAGAAATGTGGCTTTCAAATGAAAGATTGGTATCAAAAAGCACACCCAGGTTCCTAACTGACGAAGACAACTTAACAGAGCAGCCATCAAGTGTTAGACAGTATTTTAGGTTATTATGTGCAGAAGTTTTTGGTCCAATAATTAGAATCTCTGTTTTTTCTGAATTTAGTAGTAGGAAATTACCAGTCATCCAATATTTTATAAAGTTGAACCACTGTAGTCACTTGGACTATTTCTTTATACTATTATCTTTATATGTCTTTAGTTCCTTTCTGGGCCTTGACAGTGGAAATTAAATTGCTACATATGGAGGAATCAGAGAGCTCTTGGATTTCATCAAAAATGTCTTTAATTTAAAATATCTAAATTTGTGTTCCGAAGATGAACAAAGGTCTTACAGGTTTGGAATGACATGAGGCCAAGTAATTAATGACAAATTTTTAATTTTTAGGTGAACTAACCCTTTAAGGATCAAAGATCGAATGATGATGAAAGTGGGCTGAATGCCATTAGGTCAAGGTATTAGTGCTACATGCCCTATATGAAAAATATTTAAATCACCTTTATCTGAAAATCTAGGACACTTCAAGATGACTGAGCAGTGATTATGACTGGCTTAGTACAAGCCGGCTGTTAACACAGGTAATGTCCAGACAGGTTATTGTTGCTCATCTTGAATTTCAAAACCTTGGCAAAAGGCCATGGCTTTAGAACCAGAATCAAAGAGACTTTTAATGCTAGATGAGTGCCAAATAGACAAGAGCCAAGAGCTTTGGCCTTCCCTCTATTGTCTTGAAAGACGGCTTCTCTGGATGATTTACATCTGCAACCCTGGAAAGCATGTAGAGGTCTGTGCTGATTATAGGACTTTATGACAGAGCAGAACACCTGCAGATCCTTCAAAACATGATTGTTAGTTTGTTTGTATGCATTCCTTTGAGAAATATACAGGTAGCTTTTGAGCACTGTGAACATCAGCTGAACCTCAGTCAATGGAGTAAGACTATTTCACTGTACAAGTCCTCAATTCCGTTGGTAACTAATTCATAGCCAGGATGTTTCTGTACAAACACGTAGATGGGGTTCTTGAACTAGTAGTGTAAGTAGTAAATGTGCTGTCTTTGTTTCAAATCAAACTTAATTTGAAATGTGTCAGACTTGATCTTGAAGCATTGTTGTAATGTGACTGGGTGATGATCGTTTCAAGGTCTGAGAGGTTAGTTGATCTGGGTATATGTGGAGATATCACTGAACCGTACTCTAGCAGGACCTTGAAGACCTTAGCAAAGATGTGACAGAATTTATTGAGAATGAAAACAAGTCATTCATCAGCATTCAGAGGACATAATGAGGAAGTGAATGAGGTGTTAATGTTCCAGTTTGACAGAATGAGCTGTCAGTTTTCCTTCATGTCTTATTTTCAGAATTCTTAGTATTTTAATGAGACATTATAACAATATCTAGGGCAAGAGCTCTTTTCATTCGCTGCATTCTTTTCCTTGATTATTTTCTTTTTTCCCCTCTGCATTCCATTCTAATAGTATGAAAAAGGACATATACAGCACATTTGTGGTCTGTTCTCCAGATTTAATTTATGATGTACGCCATTAATAATTTACTGGAATGCATGAAGACTTTCTCGTTTTTCTCCGCAAATCCTCACGTCTCTTTCCAGGATTGTTTTCATAGGTAAATACAATTTATTGTCTGTCAGAATGATGAAAATCACATTGGAATAGTAACATGCAATGCTGAAGTTAATGAACATTTTTGATTAAGGCAATGTATGTTCCACAATACAGATCATATATTACTACAGTGATATTTAACCCATCCATTATTGCAGTAGAAAGAATCATGCTTTTGGGATTATTATTCATTTTAAACATGGTAAGGGTGTGGCATGAAATACATAGATATTTGAATATCACGTATACAAATTCAGTATCTCATTACTGCCCTATATGGGTAAATGCAAAATTTATTCCGGGCAGAACAGATGTGGGCTTCAAATTATGGGCAGAGAAAGGTATTAAACATAAAAGATTTGTATATAGAAGACAGACTAATCTTCTTTCAAAGTGATTAGTAAATTTGGTCTATATATATATATATATATATATATATATATATATATATATATATATATTAGGCATTTGCAAATAAGGAGTTTTATTTTATCATTTTGCCACCTTTACCCATCTTGGAAAAGGAAGTCACGAAAAATTGTTATAGTACAGGTCTGATTTCCCTTTTATATAATATGTTTGTAGAAGGGTCTCATGATTCTGCAAACTCTCGATTAGAGGCATTAAGGAAGTACCTCAATGAGGAAATATCAATGAATGACTGGAGAGAGGTCTGTAGAGACGCTCAGATGCAAATTGTTAATACAAGATTGAAATTGTTACAATATAATTGGCTAATGCGAATCCACGTAATCCCAGTATTACTAAATAAATTCAATGAAAATATTACATATTATTGTCCGAAATGCTTTTCAAAGGTACTTCGTTAAAAAAGTTAGAGGCACTAAATATAGGGTGATAGCTCAAAGAAATGGCAATGAATATGTCGCTGGAGAAAATAACATTCATAATATCTGCCTTTAATAATTACATTATAAGGCTTTTGAAGATGCTTGAAACCCCTTTATGATTTTCTTAGAAAAAGAAAACAATGAGGATATATCTGATGGGATGTTAGAATATATGCAAGTAAATTATTGTTCTATGTGTATTGTACCAAGTGGCCTTACTTCTATTTTATTTATTTTATGTATTTGGTTTTGTTTTTGTCTTTTTGTATGTATATATATTGTTTTCCTTTATGTTGATTAACTATACTGTTATATGTTTGTGTTGTTACAACATGTTGTCTTTGTTTTGTAATATAAAAAGCAAAATATATTTTATATTATTATTATTATTTTTATTTTATTTTATTTTTTGCAGTGTGTGCACAAGACATTGCAAGTTGACTATGGATATTAAAACTCAAATACTAAAACAGGAATTGTGAAGAATACCAAAGGTTCATTATAGTTTTCTGTATTCCTGAATAGTTTTCATAGTTTTAGTATTCTAGTGAGGGCAGCACTAGCCTCAGATGCTACACATAAACCTGAAACAGAAGCAGTAGAGGAGGCAGTGTCTTTTGGTGTATCGGTTGGAGTCATCAAGTGAAGAAATGCCATTTGTGACATAAGTCAAAAAAGGTCTGTGTTCTTTACAAACCGGTAGGTATAGAGAGCCCCTGGTTTAGGAGATCTGCAGAGGTTAGTTTAGGACAGATGATACTGAGTGGTTTTAGTACTCTTTTGAAATGATGGAAAGGACTAAATGATAACATGCTGAGTCTTAAATGTGTGTAGTTTCGAAAGCATCAAGTACTACGCAGGTACGGGCCACAAACACAAAGTATACTCACGCTGTCCACAAAAGCTTCCTGTATATCCCTTTAGACACTGGCAATGGTCATCTTCACACACCCCTCCATTCATACATCTGATGTTGCATTGTTGGGCTTTAAGAAAAGAGAGAGGGAGACAGAAAGACTTTATATTCGCAAGTGGTTCATGTTATGACTGGTTAGTTAGGACTGCTTTACATGCCATGTGTACTTCATGCTTTTTCTGTAATCTTGTAGTTTTTCTTTTTCTTAGAAAAATTGGTAAATATACAGTATAAATGTAAAAAAAAAATCTGTTTATTTTAAGACATAATGTATAAAACATACATAATTTGGTGGCACAGGTTGGGGCTATCTGGCCACCAGGACATGTGCACATGTTGGGTCTGGAGCAGAAACCATCACCACAGCTATTCCGGCAAATAGCTGCAATACAAAACATGTGGTAATATTAACAGAAAATGTCAGTGGAATGAAGAAACTTGAATGTTTAAAGGCTGTCTAAAGTGAATCAGCTGGTGTTTTGATGATTTTTATTGAATGCATGAAGTCCGTTCACCTCAAATTCAGACAGGTGTCAGAGGAAATACGAACTACAGAAATCACAAACAAACACAAAACTGTCTTAATTTCTTCACTTGATCTATTGTTGTTTTTTATTTAAACGAAGAACTTTTGTAGACGTGTGACAGAAGTAATGTCAGTCTGGTCAGTAAAAAATAAAGCTGGAAATGTTGTTTGTGGAGTTTGATCATATTCTGCTGAGATCTTGAGTGATTTAATGTCCTCTTTTAATCTTCAGTTGATTTCATCTAAGGCTGTGGAAGTCAGTTTCTGCTTGTTCTTGTTGCTCTTTCCTTCAATGATACTGCTAGTAAAGAGCAGGTGTGCTCAATTATCAGTTAATCACTTAATTATCTCAGTAACTGCAACACTGTGTCTGTTAATTTCACTCTTTGCGGTGTGGACACACAAACACAGAACAGTATTTATTCAACACTGATGATATTGCTGTGGGATTAAAGGTGTACAATAAAATACACCTTAAAAGATATTTAACAGTAATAAAATGGGGTACAACAATGTCCTAAAAATAGAAAAGGTTTTCTTTTGAATTTTTCATGTACAGACGACAACGTTGTCTTCACACAGATACACGAAAATAATTTTTAAAAAACCTGCTGTATTATGCTGCCAGGCAGTAGTTGGCGATGTCACGTTGTAAAGAAACACTGTGTGTCTACAGACTGCACACAACATGCACAGGCATGACGTTTTCACTGAGACAATAACGATAGTTTTCAAAAAACAATAATGAAAACTTGTATTTTGAAACCCGTTTTCAAAAGTTTTCCGTTGAAAACTGTCATATAAACAGCCCCTAGTTTGAGCAAACTGAAGAAAAACATTAATATACAACTCTGCTGCCATCAATTAAAAAGTAAAATTGCTGTGAAATCAAAAAATACAGCAATGTAAAAAATAGTTTAATTTACAAAATGAAGCTATTTAACTTCACTCAAATGTTGTTGAAAGTTCATTGCACTTAATAGAAAATGTGAATGTGAACTCAAGTGATTAAGAGAGTAAATCTTAAAATTAAGTGTTTATTTTATGCATTTTTAATCATATGGTTCAATGGCTCTTCATTTCTATAAGGCATAAAACAAGCTTTAATTTATTACACATCCTAGAATTTTTTACTAGAACAAGTCTAAAGCATGAGGCAATGAAATTCAAAAGCACGAGGGACAGAGTGAGTAACATCTGGACCCAGACTTACGCACAACACACTGGTTCCCCTGGGGCAGAGTCTTCCAGCCTGGACAGCAGTAGGACTGCAGACGAGATCCACACACATTAGGTCTGTAAAAAACAATGATGAGCTTCAAGATCAACTCCACCTTCATAATAAATTTACAAGGAAACCTTGTTATTTCCTTATATGTTTCCTTTATTCCTTAAATGTTCATATATGACACATGCTTCGGTAAAAACACATTTCTCACTCAGAACAGCCCTTATGCTAATAAAAGCAGCATTAGTTTGGAGACTCACCCTCTCAGGGACTTTTGTTTTTCTTGTCTCTGGAATCCATCAATATGAACAGTTGCTTTTCCATGAATTCCTGAGATTTTCCCTATTAAAATTCCCAGAAGCGCTACAAATCCAACGAAACACCTCAGATCGCCTTGAGATGACATGATAGTTCCAGTGAACCTTGACAGTCAGTTAGTCCAGGAGATGAATGAAAAATCATAACAGATCTTGTTTTTTTGTTGTTGTTTGTTTTGTTTTTTTTAATTGAAATGTAAAGTTGTAAGATAAAGAGCTGAACTGAAGTGCAGGAGGAGTGCAGGATGAAGGAGGATCCCACAAGTTTTGTCAGGATTTCTTTTTTAACTTAAAAAATTGTGACGTCAGCACCGGTCTACCTATCAAATCTACCTATCCTAGCGGCTGTCTGCAATTCACGCGCGAGACGTGACAAAATGTGTGGATGGAAGTGGTTTTAAATTGTCATGTAGCTCAATCGGTAGAGCACGGCACTAGCAACAATGGCATGGGTTCGATTCTCACGAAACTGAGCAAATGTGAAAAAAAACTTCTGAATTTGACATCCCCTCTTAGTATTTAATTTAGTTTCTTTCCCTAATGTTTATAAATAGCAGGTCAACGATTTTACTATATATTGCCGTCCTCGACATGAGGCGATACTATTGTATTTATTTATATATATATATATATATATATATATATATATATATATATATATATGTGTGTGTGTGTGTGTGTGTGTGTGTGTGTGTGTATGTCATTATATATAATGTCATTTCACGTCACCATTTCGCCAGGCTACACTTTACATGATAGACCCGTTGGTGGCACTTGGGCTTCATTATCTGTGATTATTTTGATTCATCAAAGAGTAAACGGTGTATCAATATACATAAATACAAGTTAATTTAACACTACTTACATTAATCTGGCTTTTTATGCTGCATGGTTTTGTGCAGAGCTTTTTTTTCAGTCATCCATTTTTTCAGCGATGCAATTTGATTTATAAAAGGACACAACCTACAGAAATTGCTCCATAAATGAAAGCCAGTCCATGTAGTCTCCACTTTACATTGACCAATGAAATTTGAACTTTTTGTGCCAGATCACGATTGGTTGGTGTATTATTCATGACAAACGGCCACTGATGAATGATGTAATATTTTAAAATATGTAATAGATTTTTAATGAAATCGACACACTAGTTATATTGATGGAAAAATAAAAAATAAAAGGTTAAAAAAAAGAATTTTTTTTTCTTTCGTCGAGCCATAGGCACTGTCTGGCTCGAGAGACACCAGTCAGTCAATCAAAACGCACGCAACCCACATAGACATTTACTATGCGCAACACACAGCAACATGTTCTGGCAATGCTTCTGACTAACGGATATGTAAAAATAACATGAATTACTATTGTACACATTGTCATGTTAATTATACTTCAAATGCATTTTGTTTTATTGACCACAATATTATCATTGCATAGTCTGAGAGGGCCACTTTTGATTAATTTTGAAAAAAGGCAAGGGCTCAGCGCGTGCCTGTTTATTAGACCTGCTTTACTGCAGAATTGAAACAATGTTTTGAACCCTCACTTTTTTCATTAAAATAAAATATATGGGCCAGGTCTTAACTAAAGAGCAACACACACACGGGTTGTGAAAGTATTTCACAATATAAGGGAGGACATTTGGTGCTCACAAGTATAGTCAAACACACAATGATATGATCTTATTTTATTAAATATCACATTCCTGTATAAGGAACATTTATACACGATGTGCAAGGTTATCACTGCCCCCTTGTGGTTAACAACAGTCTTTACAAGTTTGTTAATAGTAAATGAACTCTCACTTACATTTTTTTTATTCATATTTTTTGCATGGCGTCGCTATTATAGGAACGCGCACCCGGAGGGCAAAACAAGACTTTCTTCGACTGCCTGCCAGTTATTTCAACCAGGTTTGTGCTAAGAACTAATGTAGTAAGACAGTGATATTCAAAGACCAAATTCAGTATCCTTATTGATCATACATACCATTGTACACGCAATTAGATGAATCCAGAATATAAACAACGCTTAACGAGAAATTGCGCGTTTTTTCCAAAATAAATAAATAAATCACTTCAATATCATTGCATATAATGTATATCATAAGTACATCAAGGCTTTAAGTGTTTTTCACGTTAAGCGTTTTAGAACATCTCACCGTTTTTAATTTTTAAAATACTAAAATATTTTAACACTATGGACGATCACATGCAATCATCATTTAAGAGTTTCTAAATGTTGCAGCATGGAAACACAGAAAGCATTCCAAGTTGCCAATAATTGAACAATAATAATAAAAAAAAGTTCTTTATTATGCAAGTGAGATGTTAACAAAATAATAATTACACGTTGTCATTTACATACCAGAATAATACATGAGGATTTCCAGTGACCAGCACTAAACACTAGAATGGATACAGATACGGCCACTGGGCATGCGCACATCAATTTTGCGTGATTTAAAAAAATATATATATATATAAATATATAATTTAATAACTGTATTTGCAGTATTGTAAGGGGTAGGTTTAGATGTTAATAAAACACAATTTGATGAGTAGCACTTTTAATTTACTGTTATTTATCCTGAGGTTTTGCTTCACTTCCGGCCGTAGCTGTATCCCTTCTAGACATTGGACTCTTTTTCACAGTTTCTCAGAAGCGGAAGTCGTCATAGTTGGGTAAATCTCGATAGCGGTGAATTCAAGACTACATTAACCCTTTCATGCATGAATTATGACAACCTCAGTGAGGATTTTTGCTGCGTTTTTATTGCTCTTAGGACATGAAAAATTAGATTTGAAATGTATTTATTATTTTTTTTACACATTTTTCAAAGAGATTTCCAGATGTCCACTTGAGTGGACAGCATGCATTTCATGGTTTAAACTGAAGAGATACTCTGTTAAACATAACAGTAATAACACAGCAATGTTGTGTGTATTTAACAAACCAATCAATAATTTTATTTAAAATCATGTGAAAACTATAAAATAAATACAAAAAAAAATAAATGCAAAACATTGCAAACGCAACTGAACTTCATACCAGTTGATGGAATCACATCTTTGTGTTTAGATATCAGAGATCTCTATATCCGTCAAGGAAAAACTGGAAACCCAATTCAGATGCTCCCTCCAGTATACTAGAGTATGATTTACCCTTGTTGGCTGATAATTTTGATCATGTTCAGGGTGGACACATTTCTAACATGCATCACACAATCAGATTACTTTTTTATGTAATGAGTAAAGTGACATTACAAGTAACACATTATGTAGTCAGATTTCTTTTTTGAAGTTATGAGTAAAGTAATGCATTACATGGATATTTCGGAGCAACTTGGCATTTCTGACTGGCCATCGGCCATCTTGGTTTGGAGGGGGGGGGGGGGGGGGGGGGGGGGTTGATATACAACGGCTTGCCACTTGGTGGCAATGTATAGGATGATGCACTAGGGTCCACTGTAGAGGTTGATGTGCAAACTATGCCATAAAAACCCATGCACATGCAAGAAAATGTTTTTTGAACAGCTGTCCACTGTAGTGACCTCTATGCATGAATGGGTTAATTTTCTTGTGTTCCCATTTGCTCAAATAGCAAAAGAAAAACTCCCCAACAATACTTTCAAAACTTTCAAAAAGAGGGAACTAATGAGAGATTAATCATGGCAATCAGAAGAGAGAAATATGTCAATTTTACCATCACTCCCACAGCTGCTGAATTATAAATACCCTCACAGCAGCGTTAACTATTTTCTTGTCAAGTGATGCAAAAGTAATATAATACAAAGTATATTTTTATAAATGCACATACATTTAAAACAGAAAACTATATATATTAAAAAAAACTACAGGATTTACAATGTTGATGACCATTAAAATGCGTCATCAGTGGCTAACATGATTAAAGCTAAAAAGACTAATTATATATATCATATACACGGTTGCATATAAATGAAATGGCACAATTTTTGCTTGTTGATTGCAAATATAAAACCAATTCAGAACTTTGAAATAAAAGCATGAATATCTTTTAGAAGATTTTATAGAAGTGCTGCTGTAACAATCATATCAGCCATGTGTTTGAAATGTAAATTCTTAGTCAGCATTCATGCATATACTGCAGTGGATATTTGAATGTCTTACTTTTTAGATCAAGAAATTAGTCCCTATTTGATTACTTACATGATTAAAAAGAACAGATAATATTCGTAAAGTTGCTGCTATATTAATTATAAATTAATATAAAACCCATTCTGTGCTTTGTGGTTAATAAGATGAGTGAAGTGGTTAAAATAATAACAGACATGTCATCTAGTGATCTAGGCATTCCAAAACGCATTGTTTCATGGGTCACTGCATTGCCCACAATGCATCTAAAGTCTCTTCTTGCCTGATACAATGTCATCATATAGTTGTGCAGTGAGGGGGGTGTAGGTTTTCTGCGAAGCGTCCAGGAAGTAGAGCGGCTGGTGGACTGCATCTGGACTGAAGCCCTGCTGTACCAGTCGTCCCTTCTGCTGCTTGAATGTATCCGTCATGTCTAAGGAATTCTGTTGAGAACAAAAACAGGAAAAGCGCATAAAGACCAAGGCAATGGTGCTGTGGGCAGAATATATGTGCAAAAGCACACGTTCATCCAGGAACACGAGCAGTACATTATACAGTCTTTACATTACTATCCAATGCTGCACTAGTCTGTTCTTACAACACAGATTTGGATCAATGGCTACTGAGAAGAGCAATATATGAATAAACTCCAATTAAATTGTGACATCTCAATATTTGATTTGCTGATATATGTTGTTGTTGTTGTTGTTGTTGTTAAAAATGCTCATATACTGTACAGTACGCATTAGTGTCAGTCCTCTTTTTTAGCGCTGCTGGTTCCAGAAGTATTTCTTCAAATAATTTTTTTCCTATAGGGATTTTTACACTGAATGTAAAAGGTAAAATGACAAACAAATTGCGCTCACATGGTGAGACAGAGAAAGACAGAAACAGAGAGATACCTGAACTCTTAGAAACCACGGCCATGCGTACGGAGGAAGAGTGTGGAGCAGATGACCGTAGAGCCTCTCTCCATCCAATCCATGATCATCTTTCAGTACAACAGCAGCCATTCCCACTCGACCCTCATATCCTGCCAAAAACATAAGCATTCATTCACACAAGAAGCATGAGTTCCAGTGACAACACGGTTAGATGAAACCGTTTATCCTTTTCACTAAAAACACTGGAATCTTCAATGTAATTAGTGTTTTTTAAGTCGGAGTTTATTATTTAAAAACACTCGGCCTATTCAATAAATACAAATCAAACCATCATTTATATACTCTACAGAACTAGAAAAACAACCCTGTAAACCTGAAACTACTTCACTACAGCAATAACTAGACAAACCTGAGACTGAGATTATAGTCAACTCAAATCACCTGGTACAGTGACACCATACACACTGACATCCAGCAGGAAGTCCAGACAGCCCAACACTTCAGACACCTCAGTGGTAGAGACATTTTCTCCTTTCCACCTACAAACCAACAAAGAACATGATCAATAAAGTGGCCTTGCTGTCTTTGAAGTGGATTTTACATATAATGTTCCCATTTTATATAACAATATACAAAAAATGAGTAATTTTGAAGCAAATAAATAAAAATAAATCCCTCAAACTGCTTAGCAAATAAGTGAGCACTATTACACGAGTTGTTTGAAAACTACTGTCTTAGGGTTGAATAGCTGTCAGAGGGTTAAAGGAGATGTTTTACAATGTTTTTTTTATTATTTTGCTATAGTATAGAAAATGTGGGTGAGGAGGTTGCATTTTGTCACTTTTTCACCCTTAATGAGTTTGCATCCCTCCAAGCACGTTACAGTGTGCAGTGAATACGATATTAGAAAACTACTGCATTAAATGCATCATCCACATATTTAATAACTACAGAGGATACATCATTGACTTGCAGAAAGCTTTTATGCCCTGGTTGGCTCTTATGACAAATGGATTGTGATGTTTATCATTAGGGCAAAAGCATTTGTTAAAAGTATAGATGTAAATGTAAAGTCTACATTAGTTGTGTATACTAGTTGTGTGTCAAAAGTTTCTCTGTGAGGTTTCAGTGAATATAAGACAGGAAATCCCAAGGACGTGCCGGACAGGAAATGCCCTGTGTTTGTAATTTTATTGCATAAAGCTGTGCTTTTGGCCAGATTCTTCAGAAGTCCCAACAAGTAAGTCTTGGCCAGACCTTCTGCCAGATCCCTGAAGGGATTAAACTCCATGAAACTGCTCCTGTTCATACAGAATCCTATCAAAGATGTCATTATGACTGGTGACCTGTTGGAGCTTAATTCCCCACAATAAAGCTCAGTGAGTAACCACTCACTTCTAACACACCAGAGACCCGGCTTCTCACTTCTAAGTCGCTTTTGATAAAAGCGTCTGCCAAATGAATAATGTCAAATGTAAATGTAAACAGTGAATTAAAGACCTGAATGTGTCTCCAATCCGGTCTTTGAAGTAGACAAAGTCTCTGTGGTCCTGAAGCATCAGATCACCGGTGTTGAAATACACGTCTCCCGCCTTAAAGACATCCCTCAGCAGCTTCCTTTCTGACATGGCTTTATCACCCGCGTAGCCCAGGAAAGGGTTGGTGAACATCACTGGAGCCACCAGTAACCCTGCTTCCCCTGAAACCACATGAGCCTGAGGATAACATGTTCCTTATCCACACAAAATGGAGATCTGACTTTTTTTAAAAGCTTTTACCAGTTTTCCCTCACACATATAAACACACACACAAACAGATAGATATACATATACACACACACAGTTTCATCATTTACTCAACATCATGGTCCAAAAGTTCATGTGTAAAATAAATTCTATGTTGAATAGAATAAAATTTCTTTCTGATGCAACTTTTTGTAATGTCTATTTGATGCTTTACACAATAACAGGGTTGGGGAGTAACGAAATACAAGTAACTTGTTACGTATTTAAAATACAAAATTTGAGTCACTGTATTTCATTACAGTCACATTTTAAATGGGTGGAAATCAGATTACAGTTACATCTGAAAAGTGTTGTTTTAGATTACCAAAGTGATTACTTTGAGTTTTAATGTCATTTAAACAGCAATTGGTGATTCTCTGACGCTGACAGTCTGAAAAAGTTAAGTTTCAACAACATTTAATACTTTTAAGAGGAATCATAAAAATTTTGTTATTTTTATTTAGTACTGTCCTGAACAAGACAAAATGATTGAAATAATAAAAAAAATTGCCCAACTGTCAACTTAACTGTCCTGTCATGATCTGGATGATCCACGACTGTTTTCATGTTTTGTGATAGTTGTTTGTGAGTTATTTTATAATTGTAAAAAAGGTCACTGCAACTTTTTCCTCACAATTAGTTTTTTTCCCCCTCACAATTGCGAGTTTGCATTTCACATTTCGGACTTCTTTTTCTCAGAATTGCGAGATTTAAATACACAATCGCAAGTTATAAAGTCAGAATTGGGAGATTTAAACTTGGAATACTGACTTTTTTTCTTGCAACTGTGAATTTAGTATGTAAGTTTAGATCTCATAATTCTGACTTTATAACTCACAATTGCAACTTTATATCATGTAATTCTGAGGGAAAAAGTCAGAATTGTGAAATCAAAACTTGCAATTACCTTTTTGTGTCTGATTATCTTCAATGACAGACAGCATTGGCTGCTGTTACTTTAAGATCTGCCGCTGCTGCACATGACGCGGATCTCACACGCATTACACTTCCTCACAACACTTTACTTTCTTTTAAGACTTTAACTCATTCAAGGCTGCTCTTATGAGGATACTTGACAAAATAGACATTTTGGCATTGTTGTGCGTGTTATTGTTCGTTCAAGAACGAAAGAAGACTTGATTCTGGCGCGCTGTCTGTGTGTAAAAATGGATGCAGTGTTAAATATTTTTAACACATTAAACTGGGGAAGAAAAATTAATCGAACGTTGACAGCACTAATATATATACACACACACACACACACACAATAGTTCTTTCTGGTTCTCGAATCTGACCGGCCGATAGCTGTGCGATATTTTAGTGACAACAGCTCGCATACCTTTTCACCATTCATATCACTTTGCTTGAAGTGACTCATAGCAAGCAAATCCACCATAATTTTTGCAAATATGGTCCACCCAGAAACTATTCACAGTGCTTGACTTTTTACCACATTTTGTTATGTTACAGCCTTATTCCAAAATGGGTTAAATTCATTATTTTCCTCAACATTTTATAAAACAATACCCCATAATGACATGAAAGTTTCAAAAAAGTTAAATTACAAGTACATGAGTATTCACAGCCTTTGCTGTGACACTGATCATCCTTGAGATGTTTCTACAACTTGATTATCCACCTGTGGTAAATTCAGTTGATTGGACATGATTTGGAAAGGCACACATCTGTCTATATAAAGGTCCCACAGTTAACAATGCATGTCAGAGCACAAACCAAGCCATGAAGTCCAAGTCATTGTCTGTAGACCTCTGAGACAGGATTGAATCAAGGCACAGATCTGGGGAAGGGCACAGAAAGAATCCCGCAGCATTGAATATCCCAATGCGCAGAGTTGCCTCCATCATCCATGAATGGAAGAAGTTTGGAATCACCAGGACTCTTCCTAGATCAGGCCACCTAGCCGAAATGAGTGATCGAGGGCTAAGTCAAGGAGGTGACCAAGAACCCGATGGTCACTCTGACAGAGCTCCAGCGTTTCTGTGTGGAGAGAGGAGAACTTTCCAGAAGACAACTATCTCTGCAGCACTCCACCAATCAGGCCTGTATAGTAGAGTGGCACCTTACAGATGACATTCCTCAGTAAAAGACACGACAGCACGCCTGGAGTTTGCCAAAAGGCACCTGAAGGGCTTTCAGACCATGAGAAACAAAATTCTCTGGTCTGATGAAACAAAGATTCACCTCTTTGGCCTGAACAGCAACCGTCATGTCCAGAGGAAACCAGGCACCTCTCATGACCTGGCCATACCATCCCTACAAAGAAGCATGGTGATGGCAGCATCATGCTGTGGGGATGTTTTTCAGCAGCAGGAACTGGGAGACTAGTCAGGATCGAGGGAAAGATGAATGCGGCAATGTACAATTGATGACAACCTTGATGAAAACCTGCTCCAGAGCGCATTATTAAGCAAAGGCTGTGAACACCTAGGTACAAATTATTTTTTCCCCCTTTTTTTTAAATAAATTTGCAAATATTTCAAACAAACTTTTTCATTATGGGGTATTGTTTGCAGAATTTTTAGGAAAATAATGAATTTAATCAATTTTGGAATAAGGCTGTAACAATAAATGTGGGAAAAAGTGAAGCGCTGTGAATACTTTCCGGATGCACTTGTTGTACCACAAACTGTAGTTTTAAGAGTTTTTTTAATGTTAGAATTTCATTGTTTAGGCCTGAAATACATGACTCATATTTAAATCATAGCGCCCATTTTACAATTTGTTTAGACGTTTTCGGAGATGCAAGCTCCAGGGTGTAAGTAGCTGTTCATTGCTCGTGTACGCATTGAGAACAGCTTCATCTCAGCCAGTGCTTCAGGAATTTGTCGCTAATCTATTACTAATTCAAGAGCAAATCGAATTGTGCCATGTTAAATTTCATTTAATATTAAGGCTATATTTAACTTAAATCCTCTATAGCACAGCAGATTGCCTATAACTAAACAGGAAATATCAGTGTCTCTTAATCAGCTCCCTACTTCAGTAGTCAGGGCACTGATCAGGCAGTCGGCCACATTCATTTACACAATATACTGATTCACAACCTAGGAAGCTAGGGAGCTTACTTTAAAGGTACTATTCTTAATACTTCCCCTTCCCATTGATCAAGTGCATGTATTCAAGCAATATTCTAATAAATATGGTCCAGCTGTCTGCTCTTAAAATGTGATGCATATTAACAATTAAAAATATATATAAAGAACTCACCTTTACTCACTTTCATGCAGTGTCCTGTGTGTGTCCGTATGGGTTCATATGTTTGTGGATCACATTTTAAAAATTCAAAAGGCAGAGTGAGCTGAAATAAACCAGGGAAAAGATCGACATTACATCAAAAATTACATTCACATTTCTGAACTGCAATTAATCTTTGAACATCATTTAAAAACTCAATGTTACTGGAGAGTTGCATTAGTAAACCTCAAATCTAAAAAAACAGACCTTATTAAAATAACTAGCTCGTCCAATCGGTCCAATTTCATTGGTGTAATTAACAAAGCCAATACTGGCCTCCGTTAAACCATAAGCTTCGCGAATTTGGATTTTTCCAAAACGTCTGATAAATTCCTTCCAAACATCAGATCTAAGTCCACTTCCTGCGGCAAGGCGAACATTATGAGCCACTTCCTCTCCAGTCTGTAAATAATCAAACACAATGGCAACTAGAAACCCCTAATTATATAGTACATATTTTAGCATTTATTGCAAACTTTAGTACCTTTGGTTGATTGACCAAATATCGACAGAGTTCTCCAATATACTGAAACACAGTAATATCATACTTCAGACAGTCCTTCCAAAACTGGCTGGCAGAGAACTTCCTCTTCAAAACACAAGTAGCCCCTAAAATCCAATGCTGGATATTAGGATTATGATTACACTTTTCCTAGATTAAAAAGGGCACAATATGTAAGATTTTTGGATTAAAATATCCAAAAAAACACTAGAACAGTGTTTTATATTTTGTTGACGTGTCTTTCCATTATCTCGAATATTTCCAAGAATGTTTAAATCCAGAGAAATAAGCAATTTTGCATGGACCGTGTACATACGTCGCCTATCAATGACATCATACCTGCGTTACCCTCGATTTCCGGTTTTATTTTGTGGAAACACCAAAGATGCTTTAATACATTTTGTTTTATTAGAAATGTGAGCAACCGTGTGGATGCATTCATCGATAAAAAAACGAATCACAGTCTTGTTTAAATCTCGTTTTCTTGATTTACCGTGAGTACCGTGTTTTACCATGCCTAATATCGATCTAGCTCACTGCAATGTGCAACAAGGTAATTTCTGCCAAGCCCTGTCAGATTCTTTTGCACCGGCTATAGACGTGAAGACAACACCTCCCATGTTTCAGCGAAATCAAGGAGTTGTCAAGCTACGCCTTTGTTATGAATAAGCAACATATAGCAGCGCCAAACTACATATTGTGCCTTTGAAGCATGATCTGCAGGAACTGTTCATGTTTCTTACAGGTCACTTACAATATTTACATGCAAGCCTTTAAGATATCACATAAAATTTGCAGAAAAACAGCAAATTATTCTGTGGCAGTTGTGATTTGTCACATCATACCGAGTTCAATGCAGCCGCCAATGCCGAGCAGCGATGCAGACATGTGGTAGAGTGGCAGCGTCAGATAGACTTTATCACTGGCAAGAGCGCCACACATTCGGAGGAAGGCCATACACATCACAGCTTTGATGTGACTAATTCGAGCAGCTTTCGGCAGTCCTGAGAACAAAAGAAAAATACAGAGACCGTCAGTACAACAAAACAGCCTGCTGCACAATAAAGATGGTAACCGTTAGAGATTCCCATGTCTCAACAGATGTGAAGTGTACATTACAACCTACTCCATATGTGCTCAGAATGAAGCACTCAACACCTCTGAATAGAATAGAACAGGACGTATCAAATCAGAATCCGGGGCTTGCTTATCTCCTACAGAAATTAATAATCGTTTTAAACAATTTCATGAATCACTACACTAGTAATACAATTGATGATTCTTCCACTATGGAGACTTTTTTTAAACAGCTGTAATATATCAATGCAAGACCAAGAAGATCGAGAATTTCTTGGAGCTTAATTAACATTAGATGAATTAAAGAACACCATAAAGTCACTTAAAGGAGGTAAATCTACCAGACCTGAAGGAATCATTTGTGAGGTATATAAAAAAATGTAACAATCTTTTGGGACCCTATATGCTTCGAATGTTCTCGCAGGCTTTGGAGGAGGGACGACTACCTCAGTCATTTAAAACGGTAATCACAGTATTACCCAAGAAGGGTAAAGATCCAGAGGAGGTTGGGGGGTATAGGCCAATTTCTCCCATTAATGTGGACCAAAAAAATTTAACAAAGACATTAGCCACCAGACTTAATGCACTTTTAGGACAACTGTGAATTCTGATCAGACCGGCTTTGTTTCAGGTCGTAGTTCTTTTAATAATCTTCGTTGTTTATTTAATATTTTAGACTCTTCCCAGACTAATCGGTCAAATCTGGCAATTTTGTTCTTAGATGCCGAAAAGGCATTTGACCAAGTAGAGTGCTCTTGCCTCTTCGCTTTGCTACAGAAATTTAATGTAAGAAACAAATTAATCAATTGGCTCCAAATTCTATACAAAAACCCTAGGGCACGTATACTTGCATACAATTTTGTCACCATCTTTTGCTTTATTTAGGGTGTACCTGACAAGGCTGTCCTCTTTCTCCTCTTCTTTTTGCCCTGGCCATTGAGCCTCTTGTGGAAGCAATCTGCTCTGATGTGAGAATTCATTGCCTCCGTACTAAAACAACTATAAATACAATTTCTTTACATACGGACAACATCTTATTACATGATTAAACCCACGTCTGGCATCCCTGTAATCTTAGAAGTGATTGAACATTGAATATGGCTCATTTTCAGGATATAGAGATCTAAACAAAAGTGAACTCGTGCCAGTTGGTCTTAAAGATCTCTCACAAATTTATCCAATTCGGTTTAAAATAGCTTAAGACAGATTTATCCATCTACGAATCATTGTGACTAGGAAGTTTAGCTTGCTACGAGAAGCCAACTATGCTCCCTTTTAGAAAAATTGGAAATTCTGGCGGGCTCTTCCCATTTCATTAATAGGCAGAATAAATGCTATCAAGATGGTTTTTCTCCCGCAATTATTATATCTGATCTATTATATCAAAACATCCCTCTATTTCTTTCCAAGTCCTTTTTTTAAGCTACTGGATTCAATTATTTTACCTTTTATTTGGAATAATAAAAATCATAGAATTAAACAACTACATCTCTCCAAACCTAGAAATGTAGAAGTCTGGAAAGGCAAGACTTTCCGCTGCTATTACTGGGTGGCTAACCTCAGAACTGTATAAACAATATTAAATGACAAAAGCCGACAACTTGACTGGCTCAGATTAGAACAAGATGAAAGTACCCCCTATGATCTTGGTGCTGTGATTCTCTCACCAACAAGCCGTAAAAAAATAAATCTACAGTAACAGCCCTGTCATTTGTAGAGTGATTCGAATTTGGAAACAAATTAGAACTCATTTTGGGGTGAAAACATTACATTTATTAATTCCCATATAGCTGACAATCCCCCTTTTATATCTTCCATACTAGATAAAGGTTTTCAGCAATGGAGAAATGCAGGAATTCACATAATAAGCGACCTGTATCAAGATGATACTTTCATTTCCTTTGAAAAAATTCAGGAAAATACAAACTTCATTTAGGTTCTTGCAAGTCAGGAACTATGTACAATCCTACTTAAACAGGTTTGCAACAATTAGCCCTT
The DNA here is from genome assembly GCA_037194245.1 of Opsariichthys bidens. Lineage (NCBI taxonomy): Eukaryota > Metazoa > Chordata > Actinopteri > Cypriniformes > Xenocyprididae > Opsariichthys > Opsariichthys bidens. The sequence continues at coordinate 23,496,766 of CM074289.1, read as the reverse complement.
CATGTCTTGATATCTGCCTTAAGGATTTTTTTGGTAAAAGGAAAATGATTTCCTGCATATATAATACTCTTCAGGCTTCTCAATTACCTGCTACATCTTCAACCAAAAGCTTATGGGAGGAAAAATTAGGCTCACAAATCTACAATGAGATATGGGCAGAGAGCCTAGAAGAAATCCATAGATGTTCTATAAACTCCAAACATTGCCTCATCCAGTTCAAAATCTTGCACGGGCTACACTACTCTAAAAATAAATTATCTAGAATATTTCCAGGTGTCTCTCCAAAATGTGACAAATGCAGGACGGTTGATGCCACCCTGCTTCACAATTATGCATTATGTCCCAGTCTTCAAGGCTTTTATGTAAGATTTTCAGTGTCGTCTCTGAAATCACCGAGCAACATGTTGAACCGGATAAGTTTTTAATCTTGTTTTTTGTTTCAAAAAACATAAGCTCTGTCTGTCCAAGTCTCAACAACAGTTTCTTTCCTATGGACTTTTAATGGCTAAACAGTTCATTTTAACATCCTGGAAAAAAGAGGACAGAATAGAATATTCAATGCCACATGACTGGTCCAGTAGAAATAGCTGTTCTTTCATTTACAGTGATTGATTTCTGATTGAATTCTGTTGGTTCTTTTGATAAACGCTAACGTTTCAGGATGGTGATTCACAGCTGTTAGTGCTTTCTCGAAGGAATGAAAAACCTGTATGTACTGTACCTGTAGTGCCGGATGTGAAGATAAACAAGAAGTTGGACATGAGGTTTGTCTGAGGTGCATCAACCACAGGCTTCTCTGGAGAGGCTGATTCCAGCTTGTCCAGCAATGTCCTAACATTTTTCTGTGTGGAGCTCTCTGCTGCCACCCAAACATCAATCCCAGCATCTGTTAGTGTCAGCAGCACCTCATCCAGAGACTTCATCAAGTCTACAGTATGGAATAATTTCATGTTATTATGTGGCTGCACGAGTCTTAATTTACAATTTCAAATTGTATAATGATGTTAATATAGTAATAAAAGAACTTGAATTGTTTTTTACAATTAAATTGTCAACAATTCTGAGTACAGAACTTTTTTAGTCTGCTACGTAAATATGTAATGAAGCTCTTATAAAAGTGATCATACTATCACGATCATTTTTACTTTTATTTTTATTGTGTTAGTAATTCTCACTAATTACAAACCCAAACCAAACAATGGTAAATCTGGAATTAAACTGATCAGTGAGCATATGCCATAACCTTGCTATATTCAGTGACGTATTACTGAAAACCACCATTTGACATATCCAATAATAATAATAATAATAATAATAAATTACACATGTTGGAATGTCTAGTTGGTCTCAGAATGTTAATCAATTCATGAATTTTGTCTGCCCTTCTAGTAGCTGCCAAACAATACCCTAGCAACCAGCCAGAATAATTTAGCCTCATTTTCAAATGTCAAATCTCTCTTGAAACAGACAAAACACAAACATTTATTTAAACAATACCAGCATAAATAGCCTTCCTTGTGGTTGTTTGTTTGGGTTTGATTTGTTTTGTAACAATATTCAGCCAGACCAGGCTTTGTCAAAAAACGTTTTTGACAAACATTTTCTTGTTGTTTGAAAATTGTTTTCAAATCATACACTACAAAATAAGCAACCAAAACAACTACTACTGTTTTTTTTTTTAAGCATGACATAAGAGCTGTAGCTAGAAAAGTCATTTTGTGCTTCTATAGACCACACATTCTCACAAGATGAAACATGTTCATGATCACTTTGACTTGATGGAAAGCTGGCTATTGAATTAGGGCAGCGACTATGGGAAATCTCTCGATATCTCTTGTGTAGTAACAGAGTATATATTTCACATTGCGGTTATATAGCGTGATAATAACAACATATCTCGTGATTATACCGGAGCGTCGAGTTGTTGTCGGGCTTAATTGTGACGCTTACCTGAGCCAACGACGAGCGCTTTGGCACCACAGCTGTGCAAACAGTGCTGCAAAGACTGAGATTTGATGTTAAAGTTGAGAAACGCGACCTCACATCCCAGTTTACAGAGACCGAACCAAACGCAAATGAAATCCGCCTCATTATTCATCAGAAGCGCCACAATATCACCAGGTTTCAGACCACAGTGAGATTTCAACACGTTCGCGAATCTGTTACTCCTCGTTTCCACGTCTCCATAAGTGAAAATCTGCTCTTCGAACACAATAAAAGTTTTCTCTGGGATATTCCTGGCTTGAAGCTCAAAGCACTGGATATATGTGACAACTCCGCGCTTCATCCTCGCCATCATCGCCCTCCCCACGCGTCGAACTTTCACGTAATACATCAAGTCATCCCAAAAGTAAGGGTAAAACTTCCTCTGAATAACTAAAAGGGTGATAATCCCGACAACTAGAGTACTGATGGCCCAACTCATCATGATGTGTTGGTATGTAACTCACACAGTGCTGACAACCATTTGTGTTGAGCTGCTGGAATCTTCACCCCATATTTAAATACCCTCAGGCGATACTGCGCATGCGCAAGACTGGGTTTTCAACCTCAGATTCATTGAACCATTCGTTATATTCGTTTTAATGAAACAAAAACATACACTACGCCCAGCGAGCACAGGGAGCAATATATTCGGTTCTCTCCTACTTCATTATACTGCCACGATCATACTGAAAAAAATATCTCTAGGCAGGGCCGGTTCTAGACATTTGGAGGCCCTAGTCAAAATTTATTTTGGAGGCCCCCCTCCTAATAAAACACTGGAAACAAATATTATTTCTTACCTTTATAACATCTGTTATTAAAATTTATATATTTTATTTTTTATATGTCCATATTAACTAAGGTAATCTCTTATTTGTATGTTGGGGATGCTGTCGTGTGTGTTTTTTTGTTTGTTTGTTTGTTTGATTTGTTTCATTTCATTTTTGAATTTGATCATTCCTTAATCATTTTGTGGACGGGATTTCCCCCTCCTATTGATTTATTACTGTGGCATAAATACCTCAAATATGCGCTATACACTCTTAAAAATAAAGATTCTAAAAAGGGAGTTTTTACAGTGATGCCATAAAAGAACCATTTTTGGTTCTCTGTAGAACCTTTCAGTGAACAGTTCTTAATGGAACCCATTTTGTTTTTCTTAGTGTGAAGAACATTCTAAAAGAATCTAAAAAAAACTTTTCTACAGTAAAGAACCTGTTATGGAAAGGTTCCATGGATTTTAAAGGTTCTTCATGTAACCACAGATTCCAACAAAGAACCTCTATTTTTAAGAGTGTATAAGCCTACACAAATCAACTGCTAGTGAAAGTGACAGAAACGAACTAATTCTTACTACTATCTACTTAATTAAGTTGGCTTGAAAGAGCCAACTTACTGATATTGTACTTAAGCTTATTATTATTCTTCTTAGACTAAATTTCTAAACGCTACTCCTCCTAGACCTTTCAAGCTACAACCACCAAACTCGGACCAGACCTTCAGACTATTCTGACTCGGGTTGCTATATCTTTTCAGACTGTTTAGAATGTTCAGATGAGCCAAGACTGTTCAAACTCCAACTGTCAAAATTCAAATTTAAACTGCCAATTAGACTCAATGAAGCTGCCATTCTATGTACTATTTCTAATCCATTTAAATTCATTCAAACTCAAAATCTATCTATCATCTGACTATTTCTATCTATCTATCTATCTATCTATCTATCTATCTATCTATCTATCTATCTATCTATCTATCTATCTATCTATCTATCTATCTATCTATCTATCTATCTATCTATCTATCTATCTATCTATCATTCAAACACATGTATATATTTAACCCTAACCCTAAATCTATCATTTTAACACATCTATATATCTAACCCTAACCCTACCATAACCTTACCCTAACCCTGACCCTTCCCTAACCCTAACCCTATCCTAACCATAACCCTAACCCTAACACTAACCCAAACACATCTATATATCTAACCCTACCCCTAACTCTACCCCCAACCGTGCCCTAACCTTTACCCTAACTTATCTATCTATCTAACCCTAACTCTATCATTCAAACACATCTATATATTTTACCCTAACCCTAACTCTATCATTTGAACAAATCTATATATCTAACGCTAACCCTAACCCTAACCCTCACTCTAACCCTAACCCTAACCAAAACCTAACCAAAACCTAACCCTAACCCTAACCCCAACCCTACCCTAACCCAAACCCGAACCCTAACCCTAACTCTATCATTTGAAAGCATCTATCTATCTATCTATCTATCTATCTATCTATCTATCTATCTATCTATCTATCTATCTATCTATCTATCTATCTATCTATCTATCTATCTATCTATCTATCTATCTATCTAACACTAACCCTTACCCATTTGAACACATCTATATATCTAACCCTAACCCTACCCTAACCCTAATCCTAACCCTGACCCTTCCCTAACCCTAACCTTAACCCTTACCCTAACACATCTATTCATCTAACCCTAACCCTAACCCTACCCTAACCTTACCCTAACCCTAACTCTAACCCTAACCCTAACCCTAACCCTAACTCTATCAATTGACCACATCTATCTGACCCTGACCCTAACTCTAACCCTAACCCTACACTAACCTTACCCTAACCCTAACTCTAACCCCAACCAAACCCCACCTCTATGATTTGAACACATCTATTTATATCTAACCTTAACCCTAACTGTAACCCTAACCAAAACCTAACCCTAACCCTAACCCGAACCTTACCCTAACCCTAACCCTAAACATCTATCCTATTATCTAACCCTAACCCTAGCTGTAACCCTAACCCTAACCTTACCCTAACCCTAACCCTAACCCTAACCCTAACCCTAAATATCTATCGATCTATCTAACCCTAACCCTAACCCTAACTATAACCCTAACCTAACCCTAACCCTAACCTTAACCCTAACACATCTATATATCTAACCCTAACCCCAACCCTAACACTATTCATCTAATCCTAACCCTAACTCTAACCCTAACCCTAACCCCTACCCTAGTCTTACCCTAACCCTAACTCCAACACTAACCAAACCCTAACTCAATCATTTGAAAACATCTATCTATCTATTGAACCCTAACCCTAACTGTAACCCTAACCCTAACCCTAATCCTACCCTAACCCTAACCCTAACGCTACCCTAACCCTAACTGTAACCCTAACCCTAACCCTAACCTAACCCTAACCCTAACTCTAACCTAACCCTAACCCTAACCCTAACCCTGACCCTACTCTAACCTAACCATAACCATAACCCTAACCCTAACCCTAACCCTAACTCTAACCCTAACCCTAACCCTAACCCTAACCAAACCCTAATCTATCATTTGAAAACATCTATATATTTAACCCTAATCCTAATCCTACCCTAACCCTAATGCTACCCTAACCCTAACCCTGACCCTACCCTAACCATAGCCCTAACCCTAACACATCTATATATATAACCCTAACCCTAACCCTAACACTATTCATCTAACCCTAACTCTAACTCTAACCCTAACGCTACCCTAACCCTAACCTAACCCTAACCCTAACTCTAACCCTAACCCTAACCCTAACCAAACCCTAATCTATCATTTGAAAACATCTATCTATCTATCTAACCCTCACCCTAACTGTAACCCTAACCCTAACCTAACTCTAACCCTAACCCTAACCCTAACCCTAACCCTGACCCTACCCTAACCTAACCTAACCTAACCTAACCATAACCCTAACCCTAACACATCTATATATCTAACCCTAACCCTAACACTATTCATCTAACCCTAACTGTAACCCTAACCCTAACCCTAACCCTAACTGTAAACCTAACCCTAACCCTAACCCTAAGCCTAAACATCTATCTATCTATCTATCTATCTATCTATCTATCTATCTATCTATCTATCTATCTATCTATCTATCTATCTATCTATCTATCTATCTATCTATCTATCTATCTTATTATCTATCTATCTATCTATCTATCTATCTATCTATCTATCTATCTATCTATCTATCTATCTATCTATCTATCTATCTATCTATCTATCTATTTAACCCTAACCCTAACTCTAACTCTAACCCTAACCCTAACTGTAACCCTAACCCTAACCCTAACCCTGACCCTACTCTAACCATAACCCTAACCCTAACCCTAACACATCTATATATCTAACCCTAACCCCTACCCTTGTCTTACCCTAACCCCAACTCCCACCCTAACCAAACCCTAACTCTATCATTTGAACACATCTATATATTTAACCCTACCCTAATCCTACCCTAACTGTAACCCTAACCCTAACCCTAATCCTACCCTAACCCTAACCCTAACGCTACCCTAACCCTAACTATAACCCTAACCCTAACCCTAACCTAACCCTAACCTTAACCTTAACCCTAACCCTAACTGCAACGCTAACCCTAACCCTAACCCTAACCCTAACCCTAACCATAACACATCTGTATATCTAACCCTAACCCTAACACTATTCATCTAACGCTAAACCTGACTCTAACCCTAACCCTAACCCCTACCCTAGTCTTACCCTAACCCTAACTCCAACCCTAACCAAACCCTAACTCTATCATTTGAACACATCTATATATTTAACCCTAATCCTATCCTAACCCTAACCCTAATGCTACCCTAAACCTAACCCTAACCCTGACCCCACCCTAACCATAACCCTAACCCTAACACATCTATATATCTAACCCTAACCCTAACCCGAACCCTAACACTGACACTTTTCATCTAACCCTAACCCTAATTCTAACCCTAACCCTAACTGCTACCCTATTTTTACCCTAACCCTTACTCCAACCCTAACCAAACCCTAACTCTATCATTTGAACACACCTATATATTTAACCCTAATCCTAATCCTTCCCTAACCCTAACCCTAACCCTGACCCGACCCTAACCATAACCCTAACCCTAACACATCTATATATCTAACCCTAACCCTAACACTATTCATCTAACCCTAACCCTAACTCTAACCCTAACCCTAACCCCAACCCTAGTCTAACCCTAACCCTAACTCTATTCATATAACCCTAACCCTAACTCTAACCCTAACCCTAACCCCTACCCTAGTCTTACCCTAACCCTAACTCCAACCCTAGCCAAACCCTAACTCTATCATTTGACCACATCTATATATTTAACCCTAACCCTAATCCTACCCTAACCCTAACGCTAACCCTAACCTAACCTAACCCTAACCCTAACCCTGACCCTACCCTAACCATAACCCTGACCCTGACCCTAACCCTAACCCTAACACATCTATATATCTAACCCTAACCCTAACCCTAACACTATTCATCTAACCCTAACCCTAACTCTAACCCTAACCCTAACTGCTACCCTATTCTTACCCTAACCCTTACTCCAACCCTAACCAAACCCTAACTCTATCATTTGAACACACCTATATATTTAACCCTAATCCTAATCCTTTCCTAACCCTAACCCTAACCCTGACCCGACCCTAACCATAACCCTAACCCTAACACATCTATATATCTAACCCTAACCCTAACACTATTCATCTAACCCTAACCCTAACTCTAACCCTAACCCTAACCCCTACCCTAGTCTTACCCTAACCCTAACTCCAACCCTAGCCAAACCCTAACTCTATCATTTGACAACATCTATATATTTAACCCTAACCCTAATCCTACCCTAACCCTAACGCTAACCCTAACCTAACCTAACCCTAACCCTAACCCTGACCCTGACCCTGACCCTACCCTAACCATAACCCTGACCCTGACCCTAACCCTAACCCTAACACATCTATATATCTAACCCTAACCCTAACCCTAACACTATTCATCTAACCCTAACCCTAACTCTAACCCTAACCCTAACTGCTACCCTATTTTTACCCTAACCCTTACTCCAACCCTAACCAAACCCTAACTCTATCATTTGAACACACCTATATATTTAACCCTAATCCTAATCCTTTCCTAACCCTAACCCTAACCCTGACCCGACCCTAACCATAACCCTAACCCTAACACATCTATATATCTAACCCTAACCCTAACCCTAACACTATTCATCTAACCCTAACCCTAACTCTAACCCTAACCCTAACCCCAACCCTAGTCTAACCCTAACCCTAACTCCAACCCTAACCAAACCCTAACTCTATCAGTTTAACACATCTATATATTTAACCCTAACCCCAATCCTACCCTGACCCTAACGCTACCCTAACCCTAACTGTAACCCTAACCCAAACCCTAACCTAACCCTAACCATAACCCTAACGCTACCCTAACCCTAACTGTAACCCTAACCCTAACCCTAACCTAACCCTAACCCTAACATCTATATATCTAACCCTAACCTAACACTAACCCTACCCTAACCTTACCATAACCCTAACCCTACCCTACCCTAACCTTAAGCCTAGCCATAACACATCTATATATCTAACCCTAACCCTAACCGAACCCTAACTCTATCATTTGAACACATCTATATATTTAACCTTAACCCTAATCCTACCCTAACCCTAACCCTAACGCTACCCTACACCTAACTGTAACCCTAACCCTAACCCTAACCCTAACATAACCCTAACCTAACCCTAACCCTAACCCTAACTGTAACCCTAACCCTAATCCTAACCCTACCCTAACCATAACCCTAACACTAACACATCTATATATCTAACCCTAACCCAACCTTAAGCCTAACCCTAACACATCTCTATATCTAACCCTAACCCTAACCCTAACCAAACCCCAACTCTATCATTTGAACACATCTATATATTTAACCCTAATCCTAATCCTATCCTAACCCCACCCCTAACGCTACCCTAACCCTAACCCTAACCCTAACCCTAACCCTGACCCTGACCCTACCCTAACCATAACCCTAACTGTCACCCTAACCCTAACCCTAACCTAACCCTAACCCTAACCTTAACCCTAACACATCTATATATCTAACCCTAACCCTAACACTATTCATCTAACCCTAACCCTAACTCTAACCCTAACCCCTACCCTAGTCTTACCCTAACCCTAACTCCAACGGTAAGCAAACCCTAACTCTATCATTTGAACACATCTATATATTTAACCCTAACCCTAACCCTAACCCTAACCTAACCCTAACCCCAACCCTAACTGTAACCCTAACCCTAACCTAACCCTAACCCTAACACATCTATATATATAACCCTAACCGTAACCCTAACACTATTCATCTAACCCTAACCCTAACCCTATCCATATCATTTGAACACATCTATATATTTAACCCTAACCCTAACCCTAACCCTAACACATCTATATATCTAACCCTAACCCTAGCACTATTCATCTAACCCTAACCCTAACTCTAACCCTAACCCTAACCCTAACCCTAACCCTACCCTAGTCTTACCCTAACCCTAACTCCAACTCTAACCAAACCCTAACTCTAGCATTTGAACACATCTATATATTTAACCCTAACCCTAATCCTACCCTAACCCTAACCCTAATGCTACCCTAACCCTAACTGTAACCCTAACCCTAACCCTAACCCCAACCTAACCCTAACCCTATTCCTAACCCTAACGCTACCCTAACCCTAACTGTAACCCTAACCCTAACCCTAACCTAACCCTAACCCTAACCCTAACAACTATATATCTAACCCTAACCCTAACCCTACCCTAACCTTACCATAACCCTAACCCTACCCTAACCTTAAGCCTAACCCTAACACATCCATATATCTAACCCTAACCCTAACCCTAACCAAACCCTAAGTCTATCATTTGAACACATCTATATATTTAACCTTAACCCTAATCCTACCCTAACCCTAACCCTAACCATAAACCTAACCTTAACCCTAACCCTATCTATGTATCTATCTAAACCTAACCCTAACCCTAAAACTAATCCTACACTATCCCTAACCCTAACGCTACCCTAACCCTAACTGTAACGCTAACCCTAACACTAACCCTAACCTAACCCTAACCCTAACCCTAACTGTAACCCTAACCCTAACCCTAACCCTGGCCCTACCCTAACCATAACCCTAACACTAACACATCTATATATCTAACCCTAACCCAACCCTAACACTATTCATCTAACCCTAACCCTAACTCTAACCTTAACCCTAATCCTAACCCCTACCCTAGTCTTACCCTAACCCTAACTCCAACCCTAACTGTGATGGCCCACAATACGGCCACACAGTGAGCGGTAACATGTGTACACACACACACACACACACACACACACCAGTATTAATTTCTTAAGTGGGTTTTTTTGATACATCTAAGTAATTTCTTTGTTTAGTAATAAGACACACAAACTTGACTTATTCCATTATATTTTATTAATATCCGTATTTGTTAACTAGTTGGAGTGCACACACTCTAGTTCACTATGCTGGGTATTTTTTTTTGTTAATATTACTTTCTTTTGAGTCTAAGTTACCGTGGTGTGGGCTGTGTGGAGAACAGCGGAGATTCGAGTTCCGTCACTGGTCCGTCCATCTGAAGGGCCGGCGTGCCGCTTCCACCGCTCTTTAGTTCCACTAGCCAGTACCATTTGACTAATGAACTATAGGGAGGCTTTAGATATTTAAGTTGGTGTTTTGTCTAAATTTTGTACTTTAAGTGTATTTTGATTATGGTTTCTTTTCTAAGATTATATATAAATCTTTATTTCAATGATTTAAATGGTTTGTATATTTTGGTTATTGTGTTTAGTATTTTGTCTTTGTTTGTTTACCCCTCTTGTGTGTAATTTGGACTAGTCCACTTGTATAAATGTGTTCCCATTGTCTCATTAGTGGGGTCAGTTCAGTTTTGCTTGTAATGTCTTTAGTTGTTTGAGCTCAATTTTGTTCTGTTGACCGCTTTTAAGTTTAAGTCATTTGATTTATTTTGTGAAATTTTGAGTTTCTTTAATTTTTGTAAGTACTTTATTGGATCAATTAAACATTTCTTTTTGGGAAACTATTTTTTTTTGTGCCCCTAATTTCCTTTGACTGCTTGGTCCCTCACACTAACCAAACCCTAACTCTATCATTTGAACACATCTATATATTTAACCCTAACCCTAACTGTAACCCTAACCCTAACCCTAACCTAACCCTAACCCTAACCCTAACCCTAACCTTAACCCTAACACATCTATATATCTAACCCTAACCCAACCCTAACCCTAACCCTAACACTATTCATCTAACCCTAACCCTAACTGTAACCCTAACCCTAACCTAACCCTGACCCTAACACATCTATATATCTAACCCTAACACTATTCATCTAACCCTAACCCTAACCCTAACTCTATCATTTGAACACATCTATATATATAACCCTAACCCTAATCCTACCCTAACCCTAACCTAACCCTAACCCTAACCCTAACTGTAACGCTAACCCTAACCCTAACCCTACCTTAACCATAACCCTAACACAAACACATCTATATATCTAACCCTAACCCAACCCTAACCCTAACCCTAACACTATTCATCTAACCCTAACCCTAACTCTAACCCTAACCCTAACCCTAACCCCTACCCTAGTCTTACCCTAACCCTAACTCCAACCCTAACTGTGATGGCCCTCAATACGACCACACAGTGAGCGGTAACATGTGTACACACACACACACACACACACACACACAGACCAGTATTAATTTCTTAAGTGGGGTTTTTTTGATACATCTAAGTAATTTCTTTATTTAGTAATAAGACACACAAACTTGACTTATTCCATTATATTTTATTAATATCCGTATTTGTTAACTAGTTGGAGTGCACACACTCTAGTTCACTATGCTGGGTATTTTTTTTTGTTGTTAATATTACTTTCTTTTGAGTCTAAGTTACCGTGATGTGGGCTGTGTGGAGAACAGCGGAGATTCGAGTTCCGTCACTTGTCCGTCCATCTGAAGGGCCGGCGTGCCGCTTCCACCGGCACTAACACTAACCCTAACCCTAACCCTAACCTAACCCTAACCCTAACTGTAACCCTAACCCTAACTCTGACCCTGACCCTACCCTAACCATAACCCTAACCCTAACCCTAACCCTAACCCTAACCCTAACTCTAACCCTAACCCTAATCCTAACCCTAACCCTGACCCTGACCCTACCCTAACCATAACCCTAACCCTAAACCTAACACATCTATATATCTAACCCTAACCCTAACCCTAACACTATTCATCTAACCCTAACCCTAACCCTAACTCTAACCCTAACTCTAACCCCTACCCTAGTCTTACCCAACCCTAACTCCAACCCTAACAAAACCCTAACTCTATCATTTGAACACATCTATATATTTAGTCCTAATCCTAATGCAACCCTAACCCTAACCCTAACGCTACCCTAACCCTAACCCTAATCCTGACCCTACCCTAACCATAGCCCTAATCCTAACCCTAACACTTTTCATCTAACCCTAACCCTAACTCTAACCCTAACCCTAACTCTAACCCCTACCCTAGTCTTACCCTAACCCTAACTCCAACGCTAAGCAAACCCTAACTCTATCATTTGAACACATCTATATATTTAACCCTAACACTAACCCTAACCCTAACCTAACACATCTATATATATAACCCTATATATATAACCCTAACGCTACCCTAACCCTAACTGTAACGCTAACCCTAACCCTAACCTAACCCTAAGCCTAACCTAACCCTGACCCTAACCCTAACCCTAACTGTAACCCTAACCCTAACCCTGTCCCTACCCTAACCATAACCCTAACACTAACACATCTATATATCTAACCCTAACCCTAACACTATTCATCTAACCCTAACCCTAACTCTAACCCCTACCCTAGTCTTACCCTAACCCTAACTCCAACCCTAACTGTGATGGCCCACAATATGGCCACACAGTGAGCGGCAACATGTGTACACACACACACACACACACACACACACACACACACCAGTATTAATTTCTTAAGTGGGTTTTTTTGATACATCTAAGTAATTTCTTTATTTAGTAATAAGACACACAAACTTGACTTATTCCATTATATTTTATTAATATCCGTATTTGTTAACTAGTTGGAGTGCACACACTCTAGTTCACTATGCTGGGTATTTTTTTTTTTTGTTAATATTACTTTCTTTTGAGTCTAAGTTACCGTGGTGTGGGCTGTGTGGAGAACAGCGGAGATTCGAGTTCCGTCACTGGTCCGTCCATCTGAAGGGCCGGATGTCGTAACGCTTCCACCGGCACTAACACTAACCCTAACCCTAACCTAACCCTAAGCCAAGCTGTAACCCTAACCCTAACCCTAACCCTGACCCTGACCCTACCCAAACCATAACCCTAACCCTAACCCTAACCCTAACTGTAACCTAACCCTAACCCTAACCCTGACCCTGACCCTACCCTAACCATAACCCTAACCCTAACCCTAACACATCTATATATCTAACCCTAACCCTAACCCTAACCCTAACACTATTCATCTAACCCTAACCCTAACTCTAACACCTAACCCTAACCCCTACCCTAGTCTTACCCTAACCCTAACTCCAACCCTAACAAAACCCTAACTCTATCATTTGAACACATCTATATATTTTTTCCTAATCCTAATGCTACCCTAACCGTAACCCTAACGCTACCCTAACCCTAACCCTAACCCTGACCCTACCCTAACCATAGCCCTAACCCTAACCCTAACCCTAACACTATTCATCTAATCCTAACCCTAACTCTAACCCTAACCCTAACCCCTACCCTAGTCTTACCCTAACCCTAACTCCAACGGTAAGCAAACCCTAACTCTATCATTTGAACACATCTATATATTTAACCCTAACCTAACCCTAACCCTAACCTAACCCTAACCCAACCCTAACTGTAACCCTAACCCTAACCTAACCCTAACCCTAACACATCTATATATATAACCCTAACCGTAACCCTAACACTATTCATCTAACCCTAACCCTAACCCTATCCATATCATTTGAACACATCTATATATTTAACCCTAACCCTAACCCTAACCCTAACACATCTATATATCTAACCCTAACCTAGCACTATTCATCTAACCCTAACCCTAACTCTAACCCTAACCCTAACCCTAACCCTAACCCCTACCCTAGTCTTACCCTAACCCTAACTCCAACTCTAACCAAACCCTAACTCTAGCATTTGAACACATCTATATATTTAACCCTAACCCTAATCCTACCCTAACCCTAACCCTAATGCTACCCTAACCCTAACTGTAACCCTAACCCTAACCCTAACCCCAACCTAACCCTAACCCTATTCCTAACCCTAACGCTACCCTAACCCTAACTGTAACCCTAACCCTAACCCTAACCTAACCCTAACCCTAACCCTAACAACTATATATCTAACCCTAACCCTAACCCTACCCTAACCTTACCATAACCCTAACCCTACCCTAACCTTAAGCCTAACCCTAACACATCCATATATCTAACCCTAACCCTAACCCTAACCAAACCCTAAGTCTATCATTTGAACACATCTATATATTTAACCTTAACCCTAATCCTACCCTAACCCTAACCCTAACCATAAACCTAACCTTAACCCTAACCCTATCTATGTATCTATCTAAACCTAACCCTAACCCTAAAACTAATCCTACACTATCCCTAACCCTAACGCTACCCTAACCCTAACTGTAACGCTAACCCTAACACTAACCCTAACCTAACCCTAACCTAACCCTAACTGTAACCCTAACCCTAACCCTAACCCTGGCCCTACCCTAACCATAACCCTAACACTAACACATCTATATATCTAACCCTAACCCAACCCTAACACTATTCATCTAACCCTAACCCTAACTCTAACCTTAACCCTAATCCTAACCCCTACCCTAGTCTTACCCTAACCCTAACTCCAACCCTAAACTGTGATGGCCCACAATACGGCCACACAGTGAGCGGTAACATGTGTACACACACACACACACACACACACACACCAGTATTAATTTCTTAAGTGGGTTTTTTTGATACATCTAAGTAATTTCTTTGTTTAGTAATAAGACACACAAACTTGACTTATTCCATTATATTTTATTAATATCCGTATTTGTTAACTAGTTGGAGTGCACACACTCTAGTTCACTATGCTGGGTATTTTTTTTTGTTAATATTACTTTCTTTGAGTC
>CM074289.1:23394590-23481434 GCA_037194245.1 Opsariichthys bidens | reverse complement strand
CCATTTTGTTCTAACATTATTTACACAAAACAAGTAAACAAAAAAAAGAAAAAGAAAGGTTTTCTGCGATTTAATAAAAAAATGTTGGTGCCGAAAAACGTCATGCAACATCAAATATACCAAAACGTTAAACATTTCTTAGTGCAAAACCAGAATCAGTTTCTTTATACTTGCAGTAAAAAAAGAGGCATCAAATGACATACGCATAATAAAAATGAAAATAAACAGCTAACAGACTATTATAATGAAGAGGTTATTAACAAACTCATCTTGTTTACTTGTCACATGTCTCTCCAAAAGCCAAAATCCTGCTCATTATAAATTGGGGATTTCCTTTCAGACCATTTCTATTTAGGCTCAGGGTTATTTTAACATAACACAAGCCAAAAGACATTATTTTGATGAATACAAGCTGCCTGAGGTTTGAACCGAAACAACATATAACTACAATTCAGTTAAAAACTACACTCAAATACTGTCAAAAATGCACACTAACACCAAACAAAAAGTGTTTTGGACTAGTGTTTGGATTTTGTTTTAGCATCATCACTATAATCCTTAATGCATGCAAAATATTCCTTTCTTATTCTGTATTTTGCAAACTTTATTACCACATTCAATTCTATAATTAGCCCTATAAACTATTAGTTCTATTCTATATATTACATAAAATATTACAAAACATAACTAATACGCAATAGTAACACTGATTTTATTGATCATTAATATTGATATATTAATATTTAATCAAAATCACTATTGTATTTAGTGTATTATTAGAACATTCTAATGTGTATTGCATACTAATATTAAAGCGTTAGTTCACCCCAAAAATGAAAATTCTGTCATTAATTGACCCTTCGCAAAGTTTGATTGACAGGCGATCTAACCAATCATAACGCTGAATCGGCCATCTTATCCGACAAAGCCGTCAGGGAGTAGCCTATAGTAGATTAACGTTGTTTAACTTGAAAAACTGTGTCCTCACGTCTTTGAAACAACATTCCTTCTGATGTTCATTCATGTTTATTTGATGCTATAAATGAACTAGTATGAAGAGATGATCGTCCACGAGCCGCTAGAAGGATCTTTCTCGACAGATTAAGGAGCCACTGTACGGTATTTGTTTAAATTGCTTTAAAATGACAATATTTTAAATTAGAAACTGTTTAACATACGTTTGTCAGCGTCCTCTTTGCCACCGCGATCGTAATTTTTTCACTGCGTGAGAACATGATGTGTGGCGTGAGAGGAAGCATGGGTTGTCGGGTATAGCAAACAGGGTCAATTCCTCACCCTCATGTCCGTTTCCAAACCAGAGGACCTTCGTTCATCTTTGGAACACAAATTAAGATATTTTTTATTAAATCTGAGAGCTTTCGGTCTCGTCCGTTTGACTACCCTATGTAACTGCACTACTTCAAGGTGAGTAAAGGCATCATTAAAGTAATCCATGTGACATCCTTTAACCAGGTGTCACGATGTCACAAGAGCAGCAATCTTATCGTGACTGACGTGAGAACGGACGTTGCACATTGAAATTAATATTTTGTAAATAAAGTGTTAAATTGTGTGTATTTTGCACAAACAAAGCACTCGCGACGCCTCATAATAAATAATAATACGTTTATTTATTTATAAGGTTTTATTTATATAGAGCCATTTCCAGGGCTCAAGGACGCTTTACAGTGTACATTTAAATGGGAGGCATAAAAAAATAATAATTCAAGCAGAACTGTGAAAAAAACACATAGCACAAACATACAATCCATCCAGGTACGAAAGCACAGCGTTCCCGACCCGGAAACACATCTCATTAAAAACTAAGATTTAAACCACTGGAGTCTAATGGAGATACATTTAATGACAATAATGTTACTACCTTTCCAGGGGCTTGAAAGTGGTAGGCCGTCAATGGAGGGACAGAAAGCTCTCAGATTTCATCAAAAAAGATCTTCATTTTGTGTATTTGGAAACCTAATAACGGGTGTTTGAGGGCGAGTAAATTAATGACTAGAATTTTTTCATTTTTGTGGGTGAACTTAACACTTAGAAAAGATTAGAATGTTCCCTCTTTAAGATGAAAGTGGAAAGGTGCAGAACCGATGGCAAAGTATGGTAACATGTCCTTTGCATGTTAACCCATGTACATACATCTAGGAGTAGTGAGTGGTGAACGACACACAAACACACACACACTAGCAAAACCGTGGGCACATCAATAGAGCAGTGGGCAGCCAATGCGTTTGTTTGCTGTGTTGCGCGCCCGAGGAGTGATTGGGGGACAATTTGCTTCCCGTATTGGGGATTCGAAGCTACAACCTGTCCAGTTACCAGTCTGGACTAAACTATTAGGCCACGGACTGCCAGGAATACAACAAAAGTGATATGCATTTCCTCAGAAATATTACAACAAATGAATTGCATACGCTCCCGAGAGGCACATGTTAAAAGTGAGGAGATTTTCGTTCCCAGGCAGGTGAACGTGTTATGTTATTTAACTTTGAAATGTGCTGTCAAAACTCTGGCCATCCATCTCCTCAGACTCCCCCCAAACCCATCTCTGAATCCACATGATGCCCAAATTCACTATGTAATTTATACAAATGAAACAACAGATAACCTTGGGTATATTTTTATAGCACCGCCCGATTTCCAAGTGACAACACACCTCCTCCTCGTCCACACCCTGCTTGATAAAATGTTCTTAATATTCAGAGCAAACGTAACACTACGTAAAAACTGACACGCCCCGCACTAAAGGCAAATTCATGTGTGTCATCTTATAACATTTTCAAAGTATCGAGTAACACAACTATTAACTATCGCATTGAAATTTCATTTGAATGTAACTTTGTATTAACTTTTGACATGAAAACAGTTACTGGAGCCGCTCAGAAATTGACAAAAAAGTATTTAACTAAAATCTCAGGTAGATTAATCACTTCCGGATACAAACTGCGGAAGAAAGTTCGACTAACTTTTTTTAGGCGCCAGAAGGACCTATACCTGTATATAAACGCGGTTGAAACACAAAAAACTGGGAGTTTTTTTTTTCCACTTCCCTTGATGTTTTCTTTCTTCCAGCAGGCCAATCCAGGGAATCCGGAAAACCGCTACAATTCCGCCCTTATCCCATAATGGCCTATTTACCGAAGGATTTCGAGACCCGATGCGGCGCAATGGAAGCCACATTACGACTCAAGTACGAATATAGAGGGCGGCCAAATAGAGCGGCGGAATTAGAGCCAAGATGGCGGAGACGCGGGTTACGAGTTTCTAGGCCGCGGTTCTGGTTTCCAGTGCTTTCAGCCAAACATGTGTCTAAACACGCATCAGTACTTTAAGGAAAAATATTTTATTAATTGATTTTTTAAGTGAGACATTTACCTTTTGATAATATTTTCTTTTTTTTATAATTTTATACATATATTATATATTTAATTTTTTAATATAATTCATATTATATAAATTTATTATATTTATTGTACATTTATATTTTTAATGTTATGATATAATATATACATATATAGGAAGGTGACTTTTTATTAAAAAATATATAACTTTTTTGTTCCCTTTCTTTCTTTTTTTTGTTTAAAAAGTAAGAAAAACTGCTTTATTCATTCGTATACACCCCCCCCCCCTCCCCCCCCCCATTAGACTTTCCACACACAAACGCACAGTCTTCTCTGCATCCTCATTGGCATGGAGCCAACAGATGCCTCCTCTTGTGCGATTGGATTAAAAGTTTCACTTTCACCTCCAGTCTTGGAACACACAAACACAGCGCACGCACGCCCCCCTCCACTTGGCGTAACACGCTATTATTCCACTCCACTTATTTCCCAGTCCAGCGAAAAGTCCGTTAGTCAAAGCACAGAGGGGAGACGCAGCGAGGAGATGCTGATCCAACCTGATCAAAAGAGGCCACAGTTGTCGTTGTTGTTGATTAATCTGGAGAGGAAAACTAGAAAGGAACAAACTTCGGGGAAGAAGAAGAAACTTCGGATAAAAGACTTTAGAATAAAAGAAAACTTATTTGTAAAGGAAAGCAGCCCTTCCCAAAGTGGCTAGAGCAGGTGCACAGATACCATTTAAAAGCACTCCAAGGAATAAAAGAGATGGCCTCACGCGGCTTTGGAGATCCTGGGGTCTGATTCCTGTGCGGTTCCTTCATGCACGCTTCCTGGAGATGGTCGCCTGCGGGCTGCCCACCTGGAAGGTCACCGCCTTCATCGAGGCCAACTTAGTGGTGGCGCTGACCTATCTTGGGACGGCCTGTGGATGTCGTGCGTCGTGGCAGAGCACCGGCCAGATGCAGTGCAAGATCCCACGACTCCTTGCTCGCCCTCGGCCACACGGACCCTCCAAAGCCGCGCGCGCTTCACGGTCAATTCTCCCGTCTCGTGTTTGTTAGATTCGTTGTTCGTCTTTGGTGTCGTTCGCGTCATGTGCGGTCATCGGGTGATGGTGGTGTGGTGATCGCCGGCGCGCAGTGCACCAACTGCATCAAGACGGACAGCGTGAAGGCGCGCGGTGGTGAACGTTGGAACGGGGTCGTCTTACATCATTCAGTGGCTATTCATGCTCGTGCCCCTGTGCTGGATGGCCAACAGCATCATCTCTGACTTCTACAAACCCGCAGTGCCGGCCGCCAAGAAACGCGAGATCAGGAACGGCGCTCTACATCGGCTGGGCGGCCACGGGCGATGCTGCTGCTGGGGGGAAGCATGCTCTGCTGCTGTGTCCGGCCTCTGGAAAGCTCCGGCTACTCGGTCAAATTCGCGCGTCCCTACCAAAGAGCAACACCCAACGGGGACTATGACAAGAGGAATTTACGTTTAGACGCTGTTTGATTTTTTTTAACAGCTGTTTTGAAAGTTGAGACTGTTGTGTTGCACTTCAGATTATGTCGGCTCTCTCGTCAATACATCTGAACTGATTTCCTTTTTTGGAAAATACTGATTGAGTATCAGTTTTATTTAACGTGACAGACTTTGGAGGGATATAAAAGTGTGATAATTTTTATAATGACTTTTAAAACTAACAAAATTTGCAATGCTTAACGATCAATAAAATCCATGCCAATTGCCCGGAAACATTCATTATGATCTGTTTAAACACAATATTATTGGCTAAAATGGATCAATCCTTCATACTAATCTTGTTCGTTTTAGGTGACAATATGTTCGCTGTTAATTCATCACGAGTTCTGTTCATGCATAAATTCATGTTGCATAATACTGCCTGATCTGTTAAAACGTATGTTTGTGTTTCCCAATGAAAGTTATTATGAAGTGTTTCCTCTTTGTTAGAAATGCTGTATTCAAAAATATTCATGAAAATAGTCTGACAAAATATGTTTTAGGTAACATGGAAATGTTTGTTACGCTTAAGGCTGAAACATTAAGTTAGTGGGATGTCACGCTGTGTGATCGAGATGTTTATGCTGAAGGCGAGATGTTTTGAGGTGTGTAAATCTGGAGGAATTGCTTGGCACATTTTTTGCAGAGGACTCTTCAACACTTGGGATTGTCAGCCAGGACAAACAGCTGGAAAAACTAACGCCATTTCTGTTACTATAAACTCACCCGTCCACACTGTGTCAAAGTCTTAAACAAGGGTACACGTGAAACAAAGTCAAGCAGGATCATACATCCATATGGATATGTGTTTTTTGGGATTATCTGACGGTAGGAGTGCCTTGCTGTATGCAAACCGTTATGGATGGGTATCTTCATGTTCCTTGAACTTAAGACCGTCTTTACATTCCAATTTATTCAGCACGAACTTGAAACGGTTATGGTTTTGTAACTTTTTTTTTTTTTAAATGTCTTTGAATTCTCGATTGAATGTTCTTTGGAATAAACATTTACAGTTTTGACACAAATATGAATGTTTGGATTTTAATACGCTTACATTTCTATGTCTTATACGACATTTATTGGTTTAGTTGTTCGTTTTGATGTCTAAACACACTTGTTAAAAAATTTACTGTAATTTTTACAGTATAATACTGGCAAGCAGGGTTGCCAGCCAGTTACTGTAAAAATTTACAGTAGTGTTACTGTAATTTAATTTACAGAATTTTCCCTGTATTCTGATTACAGTAAATAACTGTATTTTTTTTTAAATTAAGAAAGCGGTCAATGTACAGCAATTTCTGTAAATTTGAGTCAAAGCAACCACGTGACCCACAGATTGCAGTGCAGTTTACAGCAAATATTCTGTATATTAAAAAACAGCCAGCGGCTGTAATAATAATGCTGTAATTTTTACAGATTATTCATTACCAGTGCAGAGTCGCGTGGAGGCTTATGTTTTGGCATGGACGTTAGAATGAAGGTTCTCACCATTTCATTAAAATGACACTGAATAGTTTTTCATCCACTGCCTTCGAAGTCGAACGGTTGGAAAAGAAAAAAACACTGTACAGTCAGGTTTGAAGTATAGAGCAACGCTTCTCCAAAACCTTGTTTCTTAAGGTTGCTGCGTCATATGGCCACTCAATGACAGCATATAAAAACGTCAGTCACACTTAAGAGTGTGCGGCATGAAACGCGTGACCTGTTTTCAATGGTTTCTGGTAACCAGTAGAACTGAACAAGAAGTTTGGAAAAACTTACTGGTTACATTCAAATACAAGAGACTCGGATTCAACAAAACTTACTTTTGGTTCATGTTTGCACATTCGGGCCATTTGGCTTATGTGCTTTGCCAACATTACTGGCAGTTGGAGGAAAACACTGCACATTTTTAGTCTAGAAGGTTTCATAATTTAATAGAAAATATTTGTTTTGTTTTTAAATATGACTAAGTGACATTTTATAGGTGAGATTAGAAAAACAGTACTATTGTTCTAAAAGCAAGATCTTTTTTTTTTTTTTCTAAATCCATAGGTTCTACTGATGGATGAATTTTTACCTTGTAAACTCTAACATTTGTTCGTTGCATATTGGTTGAAATGAATGTGTATGAAAGATTAATATAGTCTTGGGGAAGCATCAAACAATCAGGCATGTTTTGCTCTGGTTGTTTTTCAGCAAAAGTTGGGTATGAATCCTAATGTTCCAAACATAATTAACTGGCTTGAGTAGGACAAACTTAAATTAAACTAATTAGCTCAGTCAAATGAACTTTATGAGTATTAACTCGCTATCTTTTTTCTTTGAGTTGACAGATAAACTGACGCATTTTAGTAAACCTGAAACTTTTTCATTGTTTTGAGTTTTATGTTTTTATGAACTGCATTTCTTTTTAATTTAGATGAATTAAGTTGAACTGAAACTGGCTGGGATTTCTATTTGCCTGCATACTTATGCAAATTGGCACTCGAAAGGGAGCATTTATATTGTTTTTTGGTGGACGTTTAATTAAAATTGTTTCTGTTAATGTGGGTTTTTGGAGAGTTACTATCTTGCTGAAGAGCGGTGCATGGTTTGACAGCAATAAAATGCAAAATGTATTCTGTGAACAAATGTATGAATGAGTTTACTGACATATTTCGATTTATGAACAATTAACATGTATGAAAACTAAAAATAAATATCTGCCAGTTTGTTACTAAAACTTTGAATTCTTATACTTTAAACATTTTGATTGCAACGATTTGTATCAATTTTTTTTTTGTAGTTTTGCCAACTTTAGATTTAGTTTACAGTTGATCAATTTAGCACTTGAGAATTTATTTTTTTTTATATTATTATTATTTCTTATTTTTGTGTTAGGATAAACTAGTGCCATGCCATAATTTTTAAGGTTATTTGACCAAAAACATTCTATAAGACGCAAACTCTTTCTGTTAGTTTATGGGTTTGTTAACAGCACTGCGTCCCCCGACCCTCCTATCTCAGGCTCCATCTCAAATAAGAAAAGAGCTGTATGACTATCACACCAGTTCTTGTCAGCCGGCATTGTGGGATTGTTAGTTCAAGTCGCCCTTTGGAGCTAAGGAGGTTACGAGCTGAGTATCGTTTGAGTGTTGTGTTTTGGGTAAAGGGAGAGGGGGTGCGGCGGGGCGGGGGTTTGGGGGGGGGGTGGAAGGGGGAGCTGCTGGGAGGGGTAGGGAGGGTGGGCGTCTCGGGTGTTTGGGGGGGGGGGGGGTTGTGTTAGTTTTTGTGTATTTTCCCACACCAACACAAACTCGTAAGGAGGGGGACCACCAAAACCAGCACGCACGTTATTCTTGTTTTTTTGAGAGTTTAGGACGGGAGTTTGGGGGGAGGTTGCCCAGACTTTTTTAAAAGGACCTTCCATCCGTAATGAAAGAGAGGCGCATGGGGGCAGCTACGGACGTCATTAATAAGATCCTTCGTCATGGCAACTGCAAAAGAACCTGCAGTTGCCTGGTGACTGGGGACCCCATAATGTGGCCATATGGATGAGGACAATGGAAGAAGGTCGGCAGACATTTCCAAGACATGGATGGGGGAGAGAGAGAGAGAGACGGAGAGAGGGAAGAGGAAAGAGAGAGAGAGAGAGAAGAGAGTTGAGAGAAATGAGGAACATGATTGGGGTTCACATTGATTTCACAGTAAACTGACATAAAACAAAATATCATATACAGAAATCAGATGTTATTTTATGACGAAAGATTATAGAGTATTATTAATAAATATGAATAAATTTGCTTGTTTTAAGTACACAGCAAAAAATTTTAGCTATATTCATTTTATGTGACCAATCCAATACCATGACTTCCTTTAATTACCATCCATTAACAAATAAAAACAAAATTTAAAAAAACTATCATATATATACAGATACTGGATGTTAAACAATGTATCTCATAAATGCGAGGGAAAACAAAGAAAAGACTAAATAAATAAAATAGAAAACAAAAAACATACATAAAACATAAACATAAAGAATTTAGTCAAATCCAACCACAAATAAACCAAATGGTCTTCTTACCTTAACACAAAAACCTTAAAAATAGAACATAAAACTCAATTATCGTCTTTATAGCTTTCCTATATAGTACAAAGCCAAAATTACTGATATACAGTTTCCGTATCTTCTTCCTGAAAACTGCAGCATCTAATGCTGGAACGATTTACATTGTGGAGTGATGTGCAAGAGTCAGTCATTGACAATGAAAAGTTGACGAGATGTAGCCCTAAATTGTGAGCGTTATATTTTTTTCGAGTGAAAACGCTTTCTTCGCGGATATTTTGATTTAAAGATTATGAGGCCACTCATGCAATTTAATAAAATAAGATTAATGCTGAGTTCTAAATAAAATGCTTTTATAATAAATACTGTCAAATATTAATAAAAAAATAGGAATCTTGTCCATTTTTTATTTTATAGGTGCCTTTTAATAGGGCTTTTATAAAATAGCTCGCATTTTAACATTACATGGTTATTCAAATGACCCCAATTCAGATTTTTTGATTCCCTCACATGTTGGCACATATTCAGATTCGAATCCTAACAACGTCCAAAACAAGATGAACATAGCATGAGGATCACTGATTATTCTACCAGATTGCTTTGTCTGGGCCTTTAATTATGTGTGGAAAATAAATCTGATCTGATTAACATGATACGTTGTGTTTGCGTCTGCATGCAGAGGCGCTAGACAAACAAAAAACTCTCACACTCGCTGCCATTTATATGCAGTGTTCCACAGGGCTCTGTCTTAGGCCCTGTTTTAGTTTTCTCTCTTATCTCCTACTCCATTAATAAATATTTTTCGCATCTGCGTCATTGTTAACGCAGATGATGTACAAACTTTATCTTCTCCAGTTAAGCTCTTTGATGAAAATATAATCTCCTCCAGTCCTTCATTTGAGTGTATTGAGTGAAGTTTAAAAGCTGGATAGCAGAAAACTTTCTTCAGTTAAATGATTCAAAAGACTGAAGTGTTTGGTTCTTCTATTTGGACGCCCGTGCACCTCAGCCGATATCCTCTCAAAACACATCGGGTCCTACATAACTAACACTGTATAGTACCTATGCAAGAAATTTGGGAGTTATTTTCTGACCCAGCACTTAAGTTTGACAAACAGAATAAACTCAGTTTAGCGGTTTTTCCAGCTCAGGATGATTACCAAAATGAAACATTTTCTTTCTTTCGCGGGAATTAGAAACAGTTATCCACGCATTCATTGTCATCCAAGGACTGGATTACTTGCAACTCACTATATTTGGGGGGTCAATCGTGTTTGTCTCGCCTGCAGCTGGTCCAAAATGCTGCGGCCAGATTTTTAACAGGGACCAAAAGGAAGAGGGAACATATTTTGCCTGTTTTGGCTAGTTTGCACTGGCTCCCCATTGAGTATAGAATCCCAGTTCAAAGGTATTATTGTTTGACTATAAGTTCCTGAATGGCTTTGGCTTCCAAACTATTTATCAGATCTTTTGTTTTACCATCAAACCAATAGGCCTTTAAGGTCATCAAACACCCTTGGGGGGATCGTGCATTTTCGGTGACAGCACCGCAGTTGTGGAATAATTTGCCTTTTAGCTTGAGATCAGCCACTTCTGGAGTAACAAACAAGCACAAGCACCTACAGATCACTGTATTGAGTGCTTGTTTTTAGTGTTGTATACTCTCTGTGATTGTTTTATCTTATTGTAATAGCGTAATTTTAAATTCTTATGTGTCAGCACTTTGGTTGACATCTGTCGTTTATTAAATGTACCATATCAAATAAATTAAACTAAACTAACTCCCACATGTTGTGTTTTTGTGTTTTGTGGGACTTTCCAATAGTATAGCGTAATGGTTTTTATACTGTAATAAACCCCTAAACCTACCCATCACAGCAAAAATGTTCTGCTATTTTAGATTTTCAAAAAAAGATAATTCTGTATGATTTATTATCTAAAGTGGACCAAAAAAAATGTCCCCGCAAGATCAAAATTTACTGGTATTACCTATACTTGTGGGAGGACATTTTGGTCCCCATAATGTAGGGAATACCCACACACAGCACACACACAGTGGCAACGTCCAAGGTTTTCATGATCGCCCCACGGGCTGACCTCTGCTCAAGCTCCAAAACGGTCAGGTGTCATTTCCAGCTTCCCATAACTGACCAGTTGTGATGTCATCACAACACAGACACTCAAACCGTCGCCACGGTGACGGTTCCTTCATGAACAACCTCTCACTCCCTGACTCACACCTTCTAAGACCACGATTAGTCACCGTCCACACTCCCGCTGTCAATCAAAACGATCCGCTGGAAAACAGGCATCTTTCCTGCGCGTGAGATGAAATGAGAAATTATCCTAGAGTTGGCATCAAAGATAAATCTTCAGACACTCTTCCAATGATCTTAATACACCAAGATCATCAAAAGTTTGAGATTTTTTAATGTGTTCGAAAGAAAACCATCTTTCATTTATTTTGGTTAAAAATACAGTATAATATTGTGAATTATTATTACAATTTAAAAGAACTGTTTTCTAATGTGAATATAGTTTTAAAATGTCATTTTATTCCAGTGATCAAAGCGGAATTTTCAGCATTTATGATTATTATCAATGTTGAAAACAATTGTTGCTGGCTTTATAATAAGCTTTTTAATGTCGTAAAAGCCATCTTTTCAAAAACAAAGGGGGGCTTTCGACCCTACCAAACAGATTAGAAGAGTATGTGTCTTTAAGTGAGGTTGATTATGCATGCTGATACAGTTACAGACCAACAGAAATCATCAGACTTCCTGTTCAAGGGTCACAGTATGGACAGGAAGTAGGAAGGAAGTTAATGAGGAGAAGGAGGCATGATGATGTGTGTTTGAGTGCCTAATTATGCATTTAAACACGGGAGAGTCATCACAATCAAGGAAAAATGATGCACGGAAACGTGCGGCAAGCCATTGAGTCCTGTGCAATAATGAGCACATTTTATTCAATCAGAAGCTGCTCAGTTTGGTTTGCGTGTACATATCAATGTCTGGTCTCATGTTCTGCTTTCAACTGATATTATTAACATGTGCCTCAGGCGTGACCCACTGTTGATTAGAGAGCATGAGTCAACATCTGTTCATTTGTGGTTTATTGTGAACTATAAACTAAAATGATTAAAGAATGGTTGTCGGTTAACTGAAATTGAAGTTAACTTAGTGATTGCTAATCAGGGACGTGAAGATACAATCAACATAAGAATGTTTCTAAAACAAATCACCTACCCTGTCTTAAAAAAAATCAAAAGCTAAACAAAAATATTACTATAATAGTATATACATTTTATTAAAGAGCACTGATAAATTATCACACAGTATAAACACTTTCAGAACTGCCTTAATTCTACGTGGCATTGATTCAACAAGGTGCTGAAAGCATTCTTTAGAATGTTGGCCCATATTGATAGCATTGCATCTTGCAGTTGATGGAGATTTGTGGGATGCACATCAGATGGCGGGATCAGAGGATGGGTACATGGTAGTCATGAAGGGATGGACATGGTCAGAAAACAATGCTCAGGTAGGCCGTGGCATTTAAGCGATGCCCAATTGGCACTAAGAGCCCTAATACTGTTTAGTGTGCCAAGGAAACATCCCCCACACCATTACCCCACCACCACCAGCCTGCACAGTGGTAACAAGGCATGATGGATCCATGTTCTCATTCTGTTTACGCCAAATTCTGACTCTACCATCTGAATGTCTCAACAGAAATCAAGACTCATCAGACCAGGCAACATTTTTCCGGTCTTCAACTCTCCAATTTTGGTGAGCTCATGCAAATTGTAGCCTCTTTTTCCTATTTGTAGTGGAGATGAGTGGTACCAAACACCACCGGTGGGCTCTTCTGCTGTTGTAGCCCATCCGCCTCAAGGTTGTGCGTGTTGTGTCCTTCACAAATGCTTTGCATGCACACCTCGGTTGCAACGAGTGGTTATTTCAGTCAAAGTTGCTCTTCTAGAAGCTTGAATCAGTCGGCCCATTCTCCTCTGACACCCCACACCATTCTTTCTTTGTAAACCCTAGAAATGGCTGTGCGTGGAAAATCCACCCAGTAACTTGAGCAGATTGTGAAAATTCTCAGACCGGCCTGTCTCTCAGGGCACCAACAAACCATGCCACGCTCACTAAATTGCTTAAATCACCCTTTCTTTCCCATTTCTGACACTTCAGCT
Organism: Opsariichthys bidens; assembly: GCA_037194245.1. Taxonomy (NCBI): domain Eukaryota; kingdom Metazoa; phylum Chordata; class Actinopteri; order Cypriniformes; family Xenocyprididae; genus Opsariichthys; species Opsariichthys bidens. The sequence continues at coordinate 23,468,341 of CM074289.1, read as the reverse complement.
TTGAGTTTTCAGGAGAGGATTGTCTTGACCAGGACCACACCCGCCTCATAAATGCATTGAAGCAACTGCCATGTAATTGGTTGATTAGATAATGGTTTTTTTGCATTAATGAGGCAAATTGAACAGGTGTTCCTAATAATCCTTTAGGTGAGTGAAGAAGTGTCAAGCTATAACAAATGGATGTGGAAGAATTTGATAAGAAAAGTTTGAGAATCTTTCTGGATTTTGAGCGGAACAAATCCGAGCACCAGTTTGAGACACTGTTAAGATCTCACTGGGAAGCTCTAGAGGAGACTAGAAGGTGAGATTCTCTTTTGAAGAGCAACAACTGAGATATAAAATTCTCATCTTGTGTTATTTCTCTCCTTTGGGAACACTGAGTGGCAGCGGTGACGGAACCCTGCAGGTTTCTAGAATGTCTGGCGAGTGATTCTGGAATTGTTTCTTAATGAAATCTATGGAACTGTGTGCAGGTTGAAAGTAAATTGGACCGGACAAGGGTTTAACCTCCTGCTGCGACTTACCAGCTTACAGACACAGTACACGGTTATGCGAGACGGGTTTATTCTGCCTTAGATGTCTGCTTTTCTTCGTTCAAAAAACAGAGACTATCAGAAACTTCCAGCGTTTCAATTACAACGAAAGGAACAACATCCCCGCTGATTAACGAGGGGTCCATGACTCCTGACAATGTTGGGCTTTCCATGTTTTATGGGCAGACTTTCCGTAGAAATAATGATTTTCATACTGTACGAACTGTGATATTCTATTCCCTAACTGTCACAGAAAACTTTCTGCATTTTTGTGATTTATTAACTTTTTTTCCTCATGGGAACCAAGAAAAACTGTCCAAAACTACTGGTATTAACACACACACACAGGTTTGTTTTTTGGTATCAATAGTGAGGACATTCCATAGGCATGATGGTTTTTATACTGTACAATTTCGCTCCCCCACTACACTAACTCGAACTCCAAAACCTACCACATCACACAAAACATTCTGCATTTTTACATATTTTTTAATAAAACATTGTTTAGTATGTTTTTTAAAGCTATTTTAAATATCTGTCCACATATCATGCTTAAGTTGTGATAATCAAGTGTAAATATCCATGTCATTATACAAATTTGTGTCCTCATAAATCACAAAAACGTGTGCACCGGACACACACACACACACAGAGGAAATATGCGGTCTCTCCTCAGTTGGGCAGCGTTTTAATTGGCTGTTTTGTGGGATTCTTCACTGGCGTTTGACCGTCTTTTTCTCAGTATTCTTCAGAGCATGTTAATTCACACACAATCGACACCTGGAAGACAAATCAATCCAGAGATCTCTTTAATATCTCGAATTGAAACCCTTCACTGGGAGTTTGATTGACAGGGCGAATCCTGACCAATCATAACCCCGAATACCGCAATTTTGCAGTCCAGGGGAGTTAGCAAATTAACGTTGGTGAACATTGAACTTGAGAAAATTGTGTGTCCTCACGCCTTTCGCGCTCTGAAACATTACATTCCTTCTTATGTTCATTCATGTTTATTTGATGCTATAAATGAACTAGTATGGAAGAGATGATCCGCTCACGACACCAAGCATTAAAGAGGACACTAGACGCTATTTATTGATTAAACTTTCTTAAGAAATTACAATATTTGAAATATACTCTTCGCTCCACAATGAATTTTTCACTTCGTGAGAACATGATGTGTGGGGGGTCGTGAGGAGCGCATGGCTTGTCGGACATAGCAACAAGGTAACTAAAGGGGGCGGTCTTTTGGGAACGGTCAATTTGTTTCTCCAGAGACTGTTGTGATAATGATTAAATGAGAGCAAATGGAAGGTTTTGCTGACGCCTCCTGATTTTGGTCCAGAGATCTCTAAACATTTCCTCATCAAATGATCTGAGCTGCTCTGCATTCATTTTATAGCTCTTTACAGTTTACTGTATGGCAAACTATTTTCATACTATTGTGTCTGAAACTGATACTTAAAACATGAACAACCCCATAAAACAACATCGAGGATGTTGGTATAAGATTTTTTAAACGTTTTTGAGAGCGAAAGACATCTTTTCTTCTCACCGTGGCTGCATTTACTTGATCAAAATACAGTAAAATCAGTGATATTGAACTATCATTCTACAGTTCTAAAATAACTTATCAATTTGAATACTACATATATAATTTATTCCTGTGATCACAAGCTGAATTTTCAGCATCATCACTCCAGGTCTTCAGAGTCACATGATCCTTCAGGAAATCAATCTAATATGCTTGATTTTGCTGCTCAAGAAACATGTCTTATTATTATATCAATATTGAAAACAGCTTTTTTTGTCGGAACACATGCTACTTTTTTTTCAGGATTCATTGATGAAGAGAAAGCGTGCCAAACTTTTGAAAGGTACTGTATGAAAGACAACACAAATAACACTAATTTATGTTCTGAGGAACATCATAATTTGCAACATTTTATAAACAGTCTTCAAATAAACGCATAAACTGTGACTGAAAACAATCTGTGTTTAGTGTCAAACAAAGCTGTTAAAACAACACCTCTGGACTGCAACATGCATTGCTTGACCACGGGCTCCGAGTTCAGCAGTGCGGTCCTGAGGTCTGAACGGATGAAGCCCACCCAAAAGTGATGGAAACACAACCCACATGACACACACCCACCCCCACACACAGAGCGTGATATTGCCACACATAGATGACTTCTATTGTTCGTGGTTATCCACAGTCCACAGCAGCTAATCCTCACGGGATCAAACCGCTGAAGAACAGAGCGAGAGAAGAAAACAACTGCGAGAGCTACACGCCATAAAACCAAAGAAAGAGACTTTAGATGATGTAATTCTTCTAACAGTCAACTTTTTAAATAAAAGAATAAAAAACAGTGTATTTCTACAGGAAACTCGTTAACTAGAGCATGGCAGCTGTGCATCTAACCAGTGCGTTACATTCCAGCCGAGCAGCTCAGTGGAAAAACAGTGACCCGCATCAGTGTTCCCCGCTCATGACCACACTCTTGGAAGAAAAGCTTCTATATGGAACCTTAAGGGTTATATGGGTTCCAATCATGTGATCATTTTAATTTTATGGATTTAGTTTTAAAATGACATGCATTCATTTAGCTTTAATTCATTTTTATGAATTAAACAGCTTGTAAACATACTTTATCATGTAATTCATCTCTTCAACAATATGATTGATTGACACTATTGGATGAGAACTGAGCGACGGCATCAGTCATCACTGCTTTTATAGAGGAAGTGAACTAATTTAATAACTGAATGATCTTTACCAAAAAAACACAGCGGAACTGAACCGACTTCTGCTGAACAATGATAATATTCTTTTTTTTAGGACTGGTTTTGGTTCAGCCCAAATGAGCTCTGCGTGTATTATTTTCCTGTTATCACTGTAAAGCTGCTTTGAAACAATCTTGTATAAAGGCGACTCTTTATAATTTAAGGCATTTCTCCTTCTATAGAACCAAAAAGAGTATTTTAAAAAATAATAAAAAAAAAACTGGGTCAAAAACGATATAAGAACTAAATTTAGCAGATTTACAGTAGGAATCGAGTAAATGTAGTACTGAAGACAATGTAAGCAACGTGAGAGAGAAAAACGTAAATGGGGGGAAAAAAAAAAGAAGATAAACAGTTGACTCATGCTTTGATAATAACCCATGATACATAAACATATCCACCCAGTCCATTAGGGGAGAAAACAAGGGCTCTAGCTCTACTACGGTCATGTCCCGGCGCCAGGAACCTAAACTTAAAAGGGATAGTTAGTTAGTTCACTACAAAATGAAATTCTCATCATTTACTCACACTCACCCTCATGTCACTCCAAACCTGCATGACTATTTCTGTAGAGGAACACAACGAAACAAGGAGATTTGAGGAAAACGGCAGCATGTTAACATGAAAGTATCTGGTGATTTAAGAGTTAAGCTCAAAAAGGCAAAAAAAAAAAAAAAAATGCAACATGAAAGTAGTCTTCACTTTAAAATGAAAATACAATGCGTTTTTTTTTAAAGCGTCTATTTGTCTAATTCTAAGTGAATTACAACATTTACTTTTCAAGAAAAGATTAATGCCCATGAGCTGACGTGAACAAAAAAATAAATGTATTTTTAATTAGCTAGCATTTCCAAAGATTAGTAAATGCTGTAAAAATGTTTATGTTTTAAGTAATGTTTACAAATGAGACCCTATTGTAACGTGTTACATTAAAAAAAAAAAAAATAAAAAAAAACAAAAATCTCTATTTACTAAACGTGAATCGAAGATGCTTAATTTCAGACCGTTTTGTATTGTCTACAAAGTTACAGAAAAAAGCCACAACACAAACACAACACACTTTTATATGTGCTCATGTTAATAGAGCAGTGAGGATATTCCTTATGAAATAAAATTTCAACATTAAAAAAAAATCATTAAGATTTGGTAGATTAAATGGGTACATTTCAGATAATTCACAAGTTTTTTTTAGTTTTTGGTCACTGTAGAATAGAAAAACATTACAGATAAAAACAACACGTAAGCATTAAGACAAATATTAATGTCAACCTTTCAGTGCATGTTATTCTAAAGAGAAAAAAAAAAACTTACATTTTTCATCAAAATGTACCTGTTGGAGGCACTTCTCTCTTTTTTTTTTTCTTCTTCATCCAATAAGCATTTTCCACTCAAAAACATGTCTGGAAATAAAACATCTTGAAAACTTATATTTGACCTTAAAGGCTTTTGTCCGACCAGCTCACTGTGGTAAAGCATTTTTAAAAAAATAAAAAGAAACCTTTTAATCAATCATTCTAGAAACCATAGTTGAATTGTCAGTCAATATACTGAACACATCATCAAAAGATTATAAAACCGATTTATTTAAATTCATATAAAACATGCACATTCTAAATGACAAGACACAAAACACTAAAACAAACAAACAAACACTTAAATCAGGCCTGTACAGTCAAACAGAAGATCTGGCACCACATGATCAAAACATCAGCTGATCTCTGAGGTGAAGGGCTGTGAAGGTATTTGGCACCAAACTGGCTGAGAAAACGGCCAATCTCACGTTTGCTCAAGAGATGTGAAATTCCACTTGTGGAGCGACGGTGTGTGTGGATGCAAAAGACACATACGTGTGTCCAGAGTTTCTGTGTGAAGTTTGGCAATCGGTCCCAGCATGCAGCGGGCCTTTAATGACAACAGGGTGATGGAGGGCATCCAGAAACTTCCCTCTGTCCTCCATCTTTAGCTCGATAACTGCAGAGAGAGACATGGATCTTCACATTTGGTTTTATGACATGATGATAAATGTACATGTGTGTGTTTTGGCGTCTGGCAGAAGTGAAGGCATCTGGCACCAAACTGACAGAAATGATGGGAAAACTGCAACGTGAATCAGACAGGAGTGTATCAGTTGTGCAGCTCATGTCAAAATAACTTGAGTGTTAATATTGCATGATTAATGAAACCCGTTCTGTGACAAAACGGCCATCTACAATTACCATAATTTATTCAACATTCGGCTTTGAAGTTAAGCTGTACTTTTTCTTTATGACACATAATTGTTCAAATTAATTTATCAATAATAATTGAATAAATGTTATCAAATATATACCGTACTACTTTCACAATTTTGCACCATTGCACATTCAAATCCAAACTCTGGGCTGCTCTGCCCTCTAGTGGTTGACACGTGCGTGTGATCACGGCCCATGATGCCGCGGCGCAGTGACTGACCTGAAGTGTCGAAATGATCATGTAGAGTTCTGGAGCTGTGCTCTCAGCTGCCTTTTCAAAAGCCCGGCCAAAGAAACTGAGGGGAAAAACAACAACAACAACAACAAAAACGCCGATGTAATTTTTGATGGGAGTTTTGGCATTTTCCAGAGCAGAAAAAAGGGGTGAATGTGCGTCGCTGTAAAAGAGCATGAACAAACTCACTTTTTCTTGTCAGACGTGTCGGATTCTGGTGGAATTCCCAGGACGATCACAGTCCCCTTCTCCACATCCAGCGGAGCAGCCATTATCCAACGGCAGGATCTTACAAGCGTTTGTTCCTCGTCTAACAAAACATACCCATGAGAACAGCCATGTCCTATCATCACATGTGCTAGAACTCCAACATTTTTCTGGCTTAGCAGCTTAATGTGACGGCTGACAAACTCCACGGACACATCACGTCAACCGACTTCTTTCATTCAGTATTTTTTGCACGCATGTACTTACGGAGCAGATGAACGCTTTGAGCAGATATTTGCAGAGGAGAGTCAGAGCCAGAGGTTTAGAAAACAGCTTCACGTCTGGTGTTTCCTACAACACAGACACACACTCGAACAACTTGGTTTCAACACAAAGGAATCATACTAAATTAAGTCATTATTTCACCATCATATCATTACAGACGTGTCAACTTGAGAATTAGGCAGCGGAAAATAAATAAAAACAAACATTTTTTATTTTACTAAATAAAAAAAAATCAAAAAAAAAAAATCAATAAATTATACACGTATAAAAAAAGAAATAGAAAAATCAAATACATATTCCTATAGCAATAGCACTATTGTACTATAAAATAAAATAATAATAGATTTTTTAAATAAAATATTAATGTTTTTGTATTAAAACATGTAGTATTTAATAACAAGTTATTGATTTGTATTAAATTAAAAATTTAACATCAATATAGTATTAATGCTATTGTACTATAAAATTGAGTATTTAATCACAATGTTTTTTATTTTATTAAATTATATATATATATATATAAATAACTGAACGCAAACTGTACTATAAAATTGAGTATTTAATAATAATAATAATAATAATAATACTTTAGTGTTTACATGACTGCTATGCAAGCTTCAAATTGGAATTAATTTTTTTCACACATATAGTGGCACATACTAACCATTCTCCTATATTTCTCTTCTTTTGTTTTGAAGAGCTCAGCAGACGTAATATTTATCTATTCTGGTCCTGATTAGGAAGGGATGAGCACATGAACCGTTGTGTTGCGCTGCTTATATTTATCAAGCAATAAAAACGCCCCTTCTGGCACCCAAAATAAGGCATCTGTGGATTAGAGTCTGAAACAAGGACTGCCGGGACGACATTGTCCTGCTCCACTTCACAGATGATGAGTGATATAAGAATTTTAAAATGACACGACAGTCATTCATTACACCATATTCAACAACAACTCGTTCCTCGCGTCATACATCACGCCAGTTCTATGTCACTGTGTTTCAGTTTTCAATGCGATCAAGTGTTCACATGTCCTCTCAACGGATTTGAAAATGTTTAAACCACTTCTAACAATGCGGATGAAACTGAATCAGATTTGGCCAATTCATTCCGGTTGACATGGTTGCATGCGACTTCTTTATTCCAACTGTGAAACTAATCCGATGACATTTATTCATTTGGCAGACGCTTTTCCGATTACAATCGCAATCGGATTATTAGGGTTCACGTAAATGCAGCTACTGGGAACACAGAGTTGCTGACTTAAAAGAATCTGTCGCACTTAAAGCAACTGTCAATTGGACTAAAATTGTGAATGTGAACTTGAAGACCTCAGATTGGATCCGTACCTCCAGTAAATGGCAATAGAGGAAAGGCCCTTGTGAGATTATGAGGTTAGTGCAGATGCAGCTCGCCACCGTCTGCTGAATGGCCTTCAGTTTCTTCTTGGCCAGATCGATACCTAAACGTAACCGCTCCAGATTACTCCTATAAAAGACACAGACAAGACTCGTTTTTACACGTATTTGGCGCCACCTATTGTTGTGGGTTTAATTATTGACATGTAAAAGTGTAGACCCTGAATAGAAGATGAACCTGTTTTTTTCAGATGTTTCGAAGGGAAAAAAAAAAACATCGTCTTATATTCAGAACAATAGGGTAAACCCGCTTCATACCTGGACAGACAGTCCAGAGCTTTGATGAAGTTGTCCGTTGGCGTTTCATCCTTCTCCAATACGTTCTCCAGCAAGGCGGCCGCAGCGTGAACCACATCACTGGCCAGGAATCGGTTCTTAAAGCCAAAGTGTACACCGAACGTCTGAAACACGAATGTTCTTTCATACTGAGGTGGAAAGAAACAAAACAATCAATTAAACAAGTGACCGATACTGACTGCATAAAGCACAATCTTTCAACTTGACTCACCCAAATTTATTGGCCGATTCCTCAATGACTTCTCGCAGGTTCTCTTTAATCGTCATATCCATCGAGTTAAACTTCTGTCGGACCTGCTTGAGTGGGAGACTGAGGGGAAAAAAAAAAACAACAATAATTAGCTTGAGGTTGTTTGCACCACCTTATTTGTTTTGAATTACACGCGTCTAAGGTTTCGATACCCCTTCATCCTGCGTCATACATTGCATCATTTTGGCAACTTGCACAGTGTGTTATTTTAGTTCATAAAGTTTTACATATGGATATTTTCTTACAAAAATGCATCGCTTCAGAAGGCCATTATTAACCCATGGGAGCTATGAATTATTTTTATGATGAATGGATGCATTTTTTTGGGCTTCAAAATCTTGAGCCCCATTCACTGTCATTATAAAGCTTGGAAGAGCCAGGATATTTTTTAACATATCTGCAATTGTGCTTGTCTGAAAGAAGACAGTCATATACACCTCGGATGGCTTGAGTGTGAATAAATCATGGGATAATTTAAATTTTATGGGTGAACTAACCCTTTAATGAACTTGCTCAGTAAATGATTAATAATATTCAAATTTAAGGCATCTTCATATTCCAACTGCTTGAATTTAACCAAAAACAAAACTAAACTAAAAAACCCCCAACATGTTTAAGCAGGGAAAAAACATGCCATAAACGTGATAATATTACTGTACTGTAATGTCTTCTGGTGGGTTATTGCTTTAGCACGAGTATGTTTGTTTTCACCATTATCAGTGTTTTCGTCCACTCACCCCATGTCAGCCAGGAACTCTTGGAGTTTCTTCTGTCCGTTGATGGACCAGAGTTTAAAGCTGCAGGAGGTGTAGCACGAGTTACAAATGCTCTCGTACAGAGACCATGCTGATACAACACCAACCTCAGACTGACACATGGGGTCAAGGGTCAAACACAATCACAGTTCTTCATCATGCATGTTCGCAATGACATTCCACTTACGATTTGTGAAAGACGGCAGAATTCTGTATATTGAACATTGCTATGCACAAAACCCTTATTTGTGAGAGCAGAGCACACCATACTTCAAAAATTAAAGAACCATATTCATTTCCAAGATAACAGTAGATTCACAGAAATTAAAACATGCACCGTAATGCGGTCAATGAACAGCAACAATAGTAGAATACACTGGTATTTGGTTTTTGAAACAGCCATCAACAACACACGTTCAAACACAATTTCAACATCATGTGGAGAAGGATACTCAATATTCAAAGGAGATCCTCCATGCAGTCGATGGACAGCGAGTTCTCCTCATCCTCATTTTCTATGGTTGTGTCGGGACACGTGGCGCTGTAGTGTGGCGATGTCGGTCACATATTTCATGCTGTATGACGAAGAAGCACATGTTACTTAGAAACATACCACTTCAGAAGTCATGAGGTGTTTTGAAGAGCTTGATTGTGGCGATGTGAGATTCTTACTGTGGGATTTTATCATGAACCCACTGATCTGTCAGTCCAATGACACTCCACCTGCCAATCAAGAGTCGGTTTTCAGTTCACAGAAACACATCTATGGCATTACTGCGACTTCTTAGATGTAGTATAAAATAGGAAGCTCACCACAGCATGTCTTTGGTGTCTTTAGACATGACCCAGGCCAGCTCAAACATCACAACGCTGCTGCACACAACAAAATAAACAGGTTCATGCACTACAGACAAGCAAATATTGAGTAGCATTGATCCTGAGCAATTCATTGAGTATTTATGGAATTTAATCATTTACAAATTCTTTACAAATTCTACAAATGCTACACATTGATATGAAGGATTCAATCTGATCCGTTTTGAAATTTAATATTCACAATAAGGCCGTATCCTGTTTTTTTCAACCCGAAATTTATGCAATGCTTAAAGGGGGACCAATTATGCCCCTTTTTACCAGATGTAAAGTCTCCAGAATGTGTCTGAAGTTTCAGCTGCTCAAAATATCCCACAGATCATTTATTATACCATGTTGTAAAATGCCCATTTTTGAGTGGGGGGGGGGGGGGGGATGTTTTCCAAGCATGTCTTTTTCTTTAAATGCAAATGAGCATGCCCTCCACTTTCCAGAAGAGGGCGGAGCCTGTATAACTTTGTGCCTCAGATACTCTGCGGAAAAACTTAAAAAACATCTGTTTGGTTTTGATTATCTCTATCCCAGTCACACTCGCGTGACATTCCAGTTCTTCTTCACTAGTTTTTAAAAAGCCACATCAGTCCAAACTTCTGATATGGTTTTCCAAGTGCACACATCCGAAGCATGTGCACAGAAAGCTGGATGTCAGACGCAAACACATCCGAAGCAAAACGGCACGTCCCATGAGTGTTAAACCAAGTTCTCTTTCCTGTCTTATTGCGCTTAAACTGTCCAAATACCCACATGGTTTACGTCAAAAAAAAACAAACAGTAAACGTAAACAGCAAGTAAAGAAATTGCACGTGTATATTAGATCTGTTTTTTTTAAAGTGACAGCAGCGCTATTATACAGTATTTACTGCTTTATATGCTGCTAATATATGAATCAAAAAACAAAAGAAAAGCAGAAAATCACTCACCTCTGCTCTTGATTAACTTTAGTAAGCTTTAAAAAGAACACATTTCCTTACTCGAATGCTTCAGTTAAATGCTCTGGGGAGGAGATAAACATGGCAGACTGTACAGCTCAATCAGGGCGGGGTCTATGCTAATACCCGATCGGACAGTCCCCGTGTGGGCGTGGGCGGATTAGAAAACGGAGATTGGAATGGACAGTCGTGGGCGGGGCCTGTGCAATATGATGAACACTGCACTGAGCTGCGTGCGCGTATTATTTAAGGGGATTAAAACAAAAGGAGTGCGTGGATTTTTACCATTATAATAAGGGGTTGGTTTGTGTACACACTGCCGACACTAGACATTTATGTTCAAGCACACATGTAAAAGGGAATTTTCTGCATAATAGGTGCCCTTTAAAGTTTATGAAAGTTCCACACAGCATTTTATTTGCTTTAGAAAAAAAACAAGTTTTAAATTAGAGCAAAAACAAAACATTTATATATGCATATACTGCGCAATTATATATGCATATCCTACGCCGTTCACAACGTACTGTTATATTAGTGCATATTTCAAAGCAAAATGCATGAAGTACAGAAAAGCCCAATACTGTCAAAGCCTGAAAAAAATATATATATTTTTTTTTTTAGCCTTTTTCTTTCTCCAAGCTTTTAGGTAAATTCTTGATGAAGTCACAGATGCATTAAAGCACGAACAAGAGCTTTAAAATCATAAACATAACTACTCACTGATGTTCCATGGAACTCGTACTGCTCGTAGTCAAACAGAATCTCTCTCTCTCTTAATCTCTCATCCTGCAAACACAAACACCAAAACACAAACACACACTTCAGAATGTACTTGCCACAAAAAATATGAAAATGTGTTCTTTTCTTTGAGTATCCATTTTCAATTTTGGAGTGATTGTTAGGTTTATAATTAAATGACCTTCGCTGAGCTTCCCATTCCCGTCTGGCACGTTGTCGTTCTATTCTTCCTTTCCAAAGCGCCCTGAAGAAGTTAAAGCAGACTTGAGTATAAAGAAATCCAGGAATAAAGAATCCAGCCACTCATTTACATTTAATCATTTAGTAGCAGATGCAAAGCGATTTACAAGCGAGGCAAACAAACGAAAGACGATTCTTCATGAAGGGGCAAACAGAGAACACATGGAAGTGCTCCATCCACTAATACAATACATTGTTTCATACATTGCTCAGAGTAACATAAAGCTAAGAGTCGGGAAGTCAAGTATCAAGATCATACTTTATTTATATATCAGCGCTTTTTACAATGCAGATTGTGAGCAAAGCAGCTTTCTACATTAATAAGAAAATGGTGTCATTGTGCAGCTTATTACTATATGATTAATTGATTCATATGATATTAGATCTCCATTCTGCAAACAGATCAATAGTTATTAGTCTAGTTAATTGTGTGTATATCAGTCACTGAGAGAAAACAATGACGGTAATCGTAAGACCCGGCTTCAGCTTCAGTTTTTCGCCATACACAACAAACGGCGCCAATGCAGGCTTAAGATATCAAAAACACCTTCACAACACTGCTTAATATCAACAAGTGGTCCCCAACGTAAGCAAGCAAGTGAAAAAGGAAAGGATTTATTTTATGAAAGGAGTTAAGTGCTGACGGTCACTCTTGAATATTGCCAGGGATTCTGCATATCCTGATGAATAATATGCATGACATGGATATGTATAACATGCCTCATCATAACGTCTCCGCATTCCCAGAAGCGCTGCTGCGCTTCCATCGCTTTCATTTCCCTCCGCAACAGAAATCATCGCCATCAGAATCCTTCTTCATCCATCATACCTCACATAATCCTTCGTCATCATCCGGTCACGAAAAAATATCATCGTAAGTATGAACAGGAACACCCAAGGTCGTCATCTTAGCTGTCTTTACACTCAGGAGCTTAATCTATTAGGAATTGCAGTTCAAGCAAAGAGATCATTTTATAAATAACTGCATATTTGCCAACAACATAAACCTAATAAAAGAGGACGGAACGTTTGTATTACTTGAGTGTCATTGTAGTTAAAGAACATTGACCACGTCAACAGGTCGGTGTTGTATCACAGAGTGAAAAAAAAAGAAAACGGAGTCTCCTCCAGGCTGCCATAGGGTCTCCAGCAGGTCGCACATTTACATCTACCGCAGTTTATCCAATACAAAAGAACAAAATACTTGGTACTAAAAAAAAAAAAAAAAAAAAAAAAAAAAAAAAAATAAAAAAAAAAGAAGAAGAAAGACAACAGAATACACAATATTATAGCCTTATTAACCAACAATACCAACATCTTATAGAGTTTTGCGAATATATCATATATATACAGTCGCCAATGTAAAACAAGCATTTGAGACGCAGTACTTAGACTGTTCTTTATGCCGCCCATAAAGGCGAAGGCCACAGATCCCCTAAATACCTAGCCATTCGCTGTTCACCCATCGGAACCAGCGTATACTCTGGACATGATCACAGTGAAATAAAGCCCTTGGACGAAAAACACATTAGACGCTATCATATTTGTCTGAATATCCAACACCACACATATTAAAACCAAGCTACTCGTATTCCTAACTACCAAACCATTACCATATGCAGTAATGTGTGGCTCGATTTTGGATGTTTTTGCTCATGTATAAAGAAAAGATTGTTGTAGGCGTCCCTTCGTACAACCAGTATCTTTGAGCATTGAAACATTACTGTGTATCGCTTTTTAAATTGTTGCTACTGTTATGTATTACTCGTAGTATATGGAATTTATAATAATATTAACTTACTAGAACCTGCAGAACCTTACCAGGTATCCACACAAAGGGGCAGCATCGATATCAGGAGCCAACATAGTCAGGACAACAGGCCTCTCACTCTCTAAGATACCGTAAAAAACAAGTGAGACAGAAAATATAACAAGTAGTGAAGAAATGTCAAGGTAGTTTAAGAGCTATAAAAACAGGCGAGTAGTGCATGTGGCACTAGTAAAAACACTGTACAACTAAGAAGGGAAGTGTGTAACCATAAACGTCAGCAACACCGTTATAGAGCAGAATATGTATATATCTTAAATTAACAAGACTATATGAAGTTTGCCATCCCTTAAAAAATCTAACGCATAGTAGATGGTGCTTTCTTAAATATTAGGAGCTTATTTAATTTAACAGTAGAATATCAAAACCAGTAAAAAAATATCCGGGTCTTAAATGACTCAATGCCAACGAACCAAAACAAACAAGCCGGCTACAAAATTATACGCACCTGATCTTATAACGACAACATCATAAAATTCCTTCTGCGAACTATCGGTCATCAAAACAACTGTTCTCAAAATATAAAGATTCAATAAAAGTTTAAAACTAAATATATATACAACACTTTCACTTTTCGCGTATGTTCGCGTATTTAAAAAGACAAAAAAAAAAAATACTAAACTATAAACAAAAAAAACACTGTGCTTGTTCTACAAAACCGCTCCCAAGCCGTTTCCCCCCCCGTGTTTCGTCTGTGGCCGACGGCCAAATTTGCTCGTTGTCAATGTTTACGAAGTACGCGGGCCTTTTTGCAGAAATAACCAATTGAATAACGAGTTAAGAGTGACAGCGACTGGACGCATTGAATATAACCAATGAGGGTGTCGACTCTTTTGTCCAATCGAAACAGCGCCTGTCAAGTCAAAATAGGTTTACTGATATACGGGTGACTTAAAAAAAAAAAAATCTCTCTCTCTCTCTAAAATAGTTGGGAAGTTTATTTATAAATGATAATAAATGATTAATATGGAATTTAACAAAATCAAAAAAAGGGCGTGTACCTAAGCTTAAAAGAGATAGGTGAATTGCTAAAGTTTGGTCCCTGACGCTGTGTTATTTGGATCGCGTCCACATCCTACCTACTCGAAACGCACTTCCCACGAAAGGAGATCTGCTGTTGTTTTCTGTTCTTGAGTTGTCATCAGTATTCTCTCATCATCGCTGAGGTTCAGGCAGATAAAACAGCTAAAATGGTCTGTAAATCGATTTTAAAGCCACTTTAAATTTGCAATTTTACGTTACGTTTTTAACCGTTACTATTGTAAAGAACTGCTAGTTAAGGCCTAAGCTAAAAGCAGTAGAAAGCTGCACTGTCACTCAGGCAGAATCATAACATGTATGTTTATTATTAAACTGACATTTAAAATTATTCAGACATTTAAGGTAATTTACTCAGAAAGGAATACAGAATAATATAGACAAACAATTCTGAGTTTGAGACCGTAACATTAGAAGGTGCAGTAAGAAAAGTTGCATTATCATTGCTTTTCATGTTATTAAAAAAACAATAATAATTGAGTATAAATTAAACTAGTATATCTGAATATTATGTTTTGTAAGAAAAAAATATATATAATTTTTTATATATATATATATATATATATAAATATAAATTATATATATATTATTTTTTTTTATATGTAAAATATATAGATAAAATTTTTAAATTATATATATATATATATATATATATAATATATGTACGAAAACTAAATTTAAATATATATTTTTATATGTAAATATAATAATGGTAATATTATATATATATATATATATATATATAAATATATAAATATATATATATATGAGCACTGATACTGGTGTTTTGAGTATTTCTTTCCTTTTCCTCCAACAGTTTCTCCTTCAACATGTTTTGAGCCCCATGTGGGCAGGTTCCAGAAATCCGTTTTTTTTTATTCTCTTGCCCAGTACCGTGTTATTCTGTGTCCCATGCTGCCATTGGCCCAACGACCTCTCAGATTGGACAAAGGAGGAAAGAGTACTTTTTTGGTCTATAAATACTGTAAGATGTTTTCACATGTCACACAATATATTCTGTAGATCTTAGGTTGCATTTCACTGAACTAACGCAGATGTCATGTTGAATTTTCAGTAATCATGCCCCCCGTCTCTTTGGACCAGCTGAGTAAGTAACATGCAGGTAAATGAAATATGAAAACCTCCCAACTTTACTGTCATGTCCTGATATTGATTCGATGTTGGTTGTTTATTTTTAGCCAACTGAACATCACTAATCCCATGCTGTTCAAACTCACCAACAAGAATTCAGACAGAATGACACCTGTGGTGTTCTGGAGTTTTGTGCTGATGAAGGCAACTGTTATCGCTCCCTCATTGGTATAAAATACTCATCCGATTTGGGCTTTATTACACATTATTATTCTGGGAAATGCCATGTTTTCCCATGTTTTAATGTGTTTTCAAGATGATGCAAGAACTTGTTGTTGGAGAAGGGCGGGTTGGTCCAAGTGAGAAGGCGTCAATCTCATGGTGGCCACATACTCCAAATTCCCAGACCGGGCAGAGTCAAAGATTTTCCTTGTGATATCATCGAATCCTAAAGCCGTGTACGCTAACATAACGTTGCACCTTTACACTATAATAATATTTTAACATTAATATCCCAAGATGTCAATTGTGCAATATTTGCTTTTTTTTGTTCAGATTAGAGAATGCATGAGGAATTTCGCTGTTTGACCACTGGAGATGTGTCGCTATCAGTTATAATGAAAAGGTGATTGGCTGTGTACTCAATGTGATGATTTGTGAGGTAAACCCCTGATACACCTAATCCAGAAATTTCTGTCTTCCAGGTCTATTAGTTAACGTTCATGAGAAACCAAACCAGACAAGGCCGTGTCCATCATTGAGTGCGATATGAATGAAGGGATGCTTATTTTTTTTTTTTTTCACAGTTTGCATATATATGAACACACCATAACTCTATTGACTTTGTTTTTAAAAGAAAGAAAAGAAATGTAGTACTTCTGCAAGGATCATTAAATCGATCAAAGTGACAGTAAGACTTTCATAATGTTACAAAAGATTTGTTTCGATTTTTGGTCATTTTGATCTTTCTGTTTTATCAAGAATCCTGAAAAAAATAGTTTACAGGTTTCACAAATACATTGAACTGTTTTCAACATTGATGTTAATCAGAAATGCAAATCATCATCTTGCATGATTGTGGAGGATCATGTGACACTGATGACTGGAGTAACGAACGCTGAAAATTCAGCTTTGTAACCAGGAAGAAATTACATTTTAAAATTGTAATATTTTCACAAAATTGCTGTTTTTACTTAATTTGATCACGTAAATGTAGCCTTAGTGAAACTAGAGACTTCTTTCAAAAACATTATAAAGAATCTTATTCTATTTATTTTACATAATATCTCAGTTTATCTCAACTACGTAATTTTTTGTCATCAGGTGGACTTTTATGCTCCTTTGGTTACAAAATAAACCAGAGAGGCACATGCAGCATCCTGAAGAACCAACAGTATGTTCTCACAGTTTCTTTCCATCTCACTAGAACTCAGTTGTTATAATTCAAATCTCTTATGATTCCGTGTTTGTCGTCTGACAGTAGGAAGAGGATACGGATCCCAGTAACTATGCCATGGACTTATGTGATTTCCGAGAAAGTCAAACAATGATTGTTCATATTACTGCAGTTTTCATGCTTCATATATGTTATGAAATCAATGTTACCTTGACTTTTGCTCTTTTCTTCCTGTTGTCTACATAGGCCTTAACAGTTCGGGAATCGTCATAGATGGGAAAGAAGAAAGAGCATTGAGCCCAGTCCAGCTCCCCTCGAACCCAGTGACATCAAACGGTACTGACTCAGTCGGACAAAGACCAACTTTAAAGGATACGTTCACACCAAAAATGAAAATTAACCCATGATTTACTCACCCTCAGCCATTCCTTGGGTATATGACTATCTCTTTCAGACGAACACAATCGAGTTATATATAAAACATCCTGTCGGTGGTTTTCTCCCTTCCATGCTTTATAATGGGAGTGAAGGGGGCTGTGAGATTTTGAAGCCCAAAAAAAGGGCATTCATCATCATAAAAGTAATCCAACAACTCCGCCTCAGTTCTGAAGGGCAAAGTGATGCATTTTTGTTAGAAAAATATCCATATTAAAAACTACATAACTAAAATAAATACTCTTCCAGATGGCCGAACACATTGATTTACAGCAAAAGAGTGACCTCTGACCTGAAACATGACATACTGACGGACACAGAAGAGCAGAGGATAGAGCAAAATAAACAACAGCTCATGAATACAAGTTAAAATGAGAATTGAAGAGCAGCCGCGTCAAATTACTGGGGGTTTTAGGAGTAAATCTATGTGGTTCCTGCCGGAAGCTAGTTATTATATTTTAAATATCATATTGTTTCTTACAAAACACATCGCTTCAGATGGACTTTATAACCCTTGGAGTTTATTGGATTACTTTATGATGAATGGATGTCTCATTCACTACCGTTATAAAGCTCGGAATAGCCAGTATATTTTTTTTAATAATTCCGTCAGAAAGAGAATATACACCTAGGATGGCTTGGGCTAATTTTCATTTTTGGGTGAACTATCCATTTAATTCTCAAAGCCAAACTGTACATTTTAATAATTGCTCTTTTTTTTTTTTAAATCTTTGCAGAGGAATACCTAACTACGAATTCAAAGTCGGGAAGATCACCTTCATCCGCAACTCCAGACAACAGCCCCGCAAAAATTTGATATAGTGAGTGAAATTATACATTATTAAATTAATTCAAAATCTACAGGCTGTCACAAAGTTAGGTTTAAATCGCCAATCATTAGACCGCTAAGTATGTTTTTGCAAATCTCTCATCTTATTTTAATCACGGTTTTTCTTGTCTCCAGGATGGACATGCCGCTAACTTCATTGCGTTCTCAGGGGAAGGACAGTCCCTGCGCAAAAAGGCAAAAAGCCTCTGATCACACCCATTCAGTGACCTGACAATCATAAACACAACTGCTTTTGGTTATTTGTGCTGGTTTTTTGAACTACCATATACCAACATCGGACAGTTTTTAATGATATGCACCTGGATTTCCATTAGTACCTGACGTTGTTTTACATACGAATCACATCTTTTTCAACTACTAGGAAACACAAACGAGTTACCAAAACAGATTTATATGCATTAATACTCCAAATAATTTAAAATAAAAGATTACCTTGTTATTCACCAGACTTGTTCTCTTAATTTACTCTACATGAGTTTTTTGTCATCACAAGCTTCTGTTTTTCATACATATATCCATATCTGCATTGTTTTTAAGAAACATGACATTATCTGTACATATGAATAAAGATCGTCCTTTAGTCTTTATGTAAACCATCCTGCCAGGGACTACAGATGCAAATGAGCTGTTAGTTAATTGTGGCACAACATATGTGTTGTGCATGATCCCAAAAGTAAAGTATACATTAAAGGAATGTCCTCACACTTATGTGCTGTCCCGTTATAACATAAATAATTTCAAACACTGTTGAATTGTAAGTATAGCCAAAAAGACATAAATATTGTTAACATGCCAGCGTTATGAAATTGCGGTAAGTCCAATGTTAAACAAAACATACTTTACTCCTCAAATAATATTTTTTTTTATATACTAAAGCATTACTACATGCTGTTTTTTTAAGAGGCTTTTTTAACCATCCAAGATGCCCCATAGATCCATTCAAGTCTTGTCCTCAGACTAAATGGCACGATTCGACGTTTGGTGGTGGGGTTTTTTAACTGAAAGCCACTTGCACTGACAGGCATAAATATGTCAGTGTTATTGTTTTGAGGTCACAAGATGAACACCAGTAATGCCTTTTTTGCTACGGCATGTTTATAAAAGCCACTGAAAAGCCCTAATTGAAGCTAAGCCCTAATTCCTGTCTGTGAAACGGGCCTATATGTTTTAGACTAGTATTGAATGCAGAACATTACTTTAACACACGCCACTAAAAATGAATTCACTGAACAGACTTTGAAAGCATTAATTGATGGTTTTATACATGTTAAGAAGAAAAACGTATTATCTTCAGCATCAAAAATTCACCAAGCGCTTGAGGTCATTGTTAAGCCACGCAAAGCTAAAATATGAATCCACGTGCTAAGAAATCTTTAAAGTTACAACTGCCCTCAAAATCCAACCGAATGAGGCCAGTTTTGCAATGTGAATTGTCTTTCCATTCCATTGAACCAGTGCTGCCAATACACACAATTTCCAGGTACTTACAGCTATTGTTATATGACCCAAAGATGCCCACTTGAGCTTTTTTGAGGGCTTTTGTTCCAGTTTCAAGATCAATATCAATTTTCATTCCCACAAAAAAGGCCCAGCTTTTTTCAGTTATCAGAGTTGTAACTTCCAATGGCAAACCTCTTGTCACTACAGGTGGCCAGCAAGTCCCGCCTCCTTTTGGATTCAGAACGCAGTAGACTTCCTGATTGTGGGCTTTGGGCACGTGGGCCGACAGTAAGAAGATGGGCTGCCTGGTCTGCAGTGGTGTCTTCTCTGAACACACGGACTTCCATCATCGCCGCACTCTGTGGGCCCAAAGCGCCGGTCAGAACGACACCTTAATCATTAGGATGATTACAAAAATAGCAATCGTCATATATTTTTTGTGTGTGTGTTTTTTTTTTTTTTTTTTTTTTTTTTTTTTTTTTTTTTTTTTTTGTGTGTTTTTTTTTTTTTTTTGTGTTTGTTTTTTTTGGGGGGGGTTTTTTTTTTTGTTTTATCTGAACTCACAATAATTGACGAATCTCATAACATTTCGGTGTTTTGTGGCTAATGCGTTATTTAAGAGGGTTATGCATTGTATAAAGTTTGAGAAAATTGAAGAATTTTTTAAAGGGGTCCTTGATTATGGATTCCCTTTTTTACTTTAGTTAGTGTGTAATGTTTGCTGTTTGTATGGAAGCCCGTTTCCGCCACTGAAAAAAACAAAGATATTCGACTTTTATCTCACAATTCTGACTTTTTTCCCCCAGAATTGCATGACATAAAATCAGAATTGCAAGATGCTAAATTCACAATGTGCGAGATACGAACTAAATTGTGAGTTACAAAGTCAAATTCGAGATACGAACTAGTTTATAGAGTATATAAAGTCAGAATTTTGTTAGTTAAAAAGTCAGAATTGTGAGATATAAAGTCTGAATTGTGAGTTATAATTCAGAATTGTGAGTTTATAAAGTCAAAATGTGGTGAGATATAAAGTCAGAATTGAGAGATATAAAGTCAGAATTGTGAGATATAAATCAGATTGTGAGATATATAGTCAAATTGAGAGTTATAAAGTCAGAGTTGTGAGATATAAATCAGAATTGTGAGATATAAAGTCAGAATTGTGAGATATAAAGTCAGAATTTGAGATAAAAAGTCAGAATTGTTGAGATATAAAGTCAGAATTGTGAAGATCTAAAAGTCAGAATTGTGTGATAAAAAGTCAGACTTGTGAGATATAAAGTACAAATGTTGAGATACGAAGTAAATTGCGATTTATAAGTCAGAACTGGGAGATTACCAGTCTCCATCATCTGATGAACACAGTCCTCCAGAAGGCTGTATTTGGTCTTGTATGCCACTGTATCCAGCTCCTTTGACTGGTTCTCCTATGAGCGCAGTGCCTCAAACTCTTCTTCAGTAGATTGAGAGGAGCAAAACAATGCTGCTGCAAGGAGGCCTGATTTTGTTTGGCTTGAACAATCCGTCAAAAAATCATGAAAACTACTTTTGACATCCAAGCAGATAAGTGTAAGTTTATGGCTTTATATGGACATTGAGATATTAACTTGCATGAGGTAATTTCCCATTACTTTATGATGTTTTGGGGCACTTTTGATAATACATGTCAAGAGTGTGAGAAAACCAGTCAAAATCAAAATGGAGGATGTCAAGAAAGCTCGAGAGAACTGGCAAAGGGACACAAAATTGATGGAATGGCTGAAAATGTGGGCAAGATAGGCGGTTTGGTAGAGGATGTGAAGAAACTAAATAACCTACTTGCACAGAAGGATGAGAAAATTGCAGAGCTGGAGAAAAGAGTTGATGACTTGGAGCAATATACAAGAAAAGAAGATGTGGTCATCAGTGCCTAAAAACAACACACCGCACTTACTCCAATGTCATCCGAGGGAAACAGCGAAGTTGAATATAACAGAGGGAAGAAAAACAGACGCTGGAGGAGCAGGTGATTAAGTTCTTCAATAGAAGGGACATCTCTATTCACAAGGAGAGTATCGCTGCTTGCTATACCCTTTCCCCAATAAGAAATGGACAAATGGAAAGAACCATCATTTTGAGATTTGGTAAACAGAAATACAAAATAGAACTATTGAAACAAGGAAAAAAGCTAAAGGACACGCAGGTGTATGTGAATGAACATCTCTACGAAAAGGAATGCTGAAATAGCTAAACATGCAAGGGCACTGAAGAAACAAAGGAAAATCCATTCAACTTGGACAAGGGATTGCAAAATTTGGATACGTACAAATGCTTTATCTGGTGAGGAGATGAAGGTCCTGCTAATCCAGGACCTTAAAGACCTGGAGAAATATGGCATTGTTTAGCCAACAAGAACATTCTCTTGAGGCCCAGATTTATCTGATAGAGGTTTGTTTCACACATAAGAGCCCAACTTGGTGGTGGTGAGCAGATCTACACTTACTTGGAACAACCCTGCTATAAATTCTGAAGGTTTTTTTCTCCCTTTTTGGTTGAGATTGTGGGTTGATTTATTGTGTTTCCAAGTGCATTTTTTTATGTTCAGAGATTTATATTGAACTCACTTTCCTATTACAATATGCCTACCTGTCGACATTTTTATATTACAACTTTTCAAAATTGTTTTTGTTATTTTTTTTTTTTTGGTTGTTGTTGGATTTCTCTTGGATGAATTGCTCTATTATCGCTTTCATTGGTGTGTATGTGCACTGATCAGAATGTGTGAGATTGGGAAGAATGTTCGCGATCACATTGAACAATTACTATGCATGAACGAGATATAGACCCGGAAAGTAATTTTTTTGACCAAGTTATTAGAAATTGTTTTTATTATACTGAACCCCAATTTAAGGAAAAATTCAACTTGGAGAATGGTATATCAATTGTACATTTTAACAGCAGGAGTCTATATGCAAACTTTGATAAGATCAGAGACTATTTGCAACATAATACCATGCATTTTAATATAGTCGCTATTTCTGAGAGCTGGCTCAGTCATGACAAAGGGATTCATTTTGAACTAGAAGGCTATCAATTACATTTTGTGAATAGAGTAAACAAAAGGGGTGGGGGGAGTTGCAATGTTTGTGGATAATAGGTTAAAGTATATGATTGTTGAAAGTATGACGACTGTTATAGATGACATTTGTGAGTGTATAACGGTGGAAATCGATATGGGTAAAATGAAGAATGTTATCGTTAGTTGTGTTTATAGAGCACCCAACTCTGGCATTGAAAGTTTTAAAGAAGTGTTTGAGGCCATGGTTTTGAATGCCAAGCAGAAGGTTGCTTATTTTTTGTGGGGATTATAATATAGATTTCTTAAATCGAGTAAATCACCTGCAATAGTAGAGTTTATAGATGCAATGTACAGTGCAGGTTCTATATCCATGTATAACCAAACCGAGCAGAATTACCACCCACTCAGCAACAGTAATAGATAATATCTTTACAAATAACATTAGTAATTTAGAAAGTGGATTGTTAATAAATGATATCACTGACCATCTGCCAATATTTGTACTCCATGAATGCAAACACTATAACTTAGATACCAGCAAAATAAATATACAGAGGAGATTAAGAACAGATTACACCCTGAATAAATTAAAAAATGACTTGTTAGCTCAAGATTGGAAGCATGTTTATGAAAGAAGGGGATGTTGACTTAGCTTATAGCTTATTTCTAAATACCTTTTTGACTTTGTATTATAAAAATTGTCCAATCAGCAATCAGAGATAACATCTAAACGTCCATATAAACCCTGGGTTACAAGGGGTCTGATGAACGCTTGCAAAAAAAAAGAATACTTTATATAAAGACTTTGTTAAACATAGAACTGAAGAGAAAGAAATTAAATATAAGACATATAAAAATAAATTAACAGCCATCTTAAGAAATGTAAAAAAGACTATTATAGTAGATTGCTGGAAACTAATAAAAATAATATAAAGGGTACGTGGAACATTTTAAATTCAATTATTAGAAGGAAAAAAAAAACAAGTACTGGATTTCCAAACGAATTTATTCAGAATGGTAAAATAATTAAAAACATGGATGATGTCGTGGCTGGCTTTAATGGATATTTTGTGAACGTAGGCCCTAATTTGGCTGATGAGATAATACCCCCACAAAAGGGCGATGTCCCACAATTTTTTGGAGAAAGAAATCCAGCAACTATTTTTTTGAAAGATACTGATAAAACCGAAGTACTTGATATTGTTAATACGTTTAAGAATAAAACATCAAGAGACTGTAATGATATTGATATGTTTTTAATTAAACAATTAATTGTAGCAATAGTAGATCCCATAGTATATATTTTCAATCTCTCTCTGAAATTGGGTTCTTTTCCTACAAGTATGAAAATAGTTAAAGTCGTCCCTATCTTTAAAGCTGACATGTGAACAGAATCTTTATACCAACTATAGGCCAATTTCACTGCTTCCCCAATTTTCTAAAATTCTGGAGAAGATATTCTCCATCAGATTGGATAGTTTTATTGATAAATATGGGATCTTAAATGATAGTCAATATGGTTTTAGATCAAATCGTTCTACATCTCTGGCTCTAATTGACCTGGTGGAAGAATTAACAACTAGTATTGATGACAAGAAGTTTGCTATAGGAGTATTTATTGACCTTAAAAAGGCCTTTGATACAATAGATCATCATATTTTGCTTCAAAAAATTGGAAATGTATGGAATCAGGGGAATAGGGCTAAATTGGATAAAAAGCTATTTAGAACATAGACAACAATTTGTGCAGATAGGAGAGGAAAAGTCGAAGCTCCAAAATACAATATATGGTGTACCACAAGGTTCAATACTAGGACCAAAATTATTTATATTATACATAAATGATATTGTCAAAACTTCTGATTTGTTGAAATTTGTAATCTTTGCAGATGATACAAATATATTTTGTGAAGGAGAGAATCTCCAACATCTGTTGAAGATTGTCTCTGAAGAGTTGGCTAAGCTTAAATTGTGGTTTGATTTAAATAAATTATCTCTTAATGTAAAGAAAACTAAATTTATGATTTTTGGGAAACGTAGAATTCCTGAAGATTTAACTATTGAAGTACTGTGTGATAACACCAGATTAGAAAGAGTCTATGAAAACTCCTTTTTTAGGAGTAATAATTGATCATAAGCTCTGCTGGAAACCACAAGTCAATTGTATCACTACTAAATTGGCAAAGATCAATGGTATATTTTGTAAAGTGAGACACATATTGAACCAGGAAACAATGTATATTTTATACTGTGCGCTTTTTCTTCCTTATTTGTACTACTGTACAGAAGTGTGGGGCAATACCTATAAAACCACCCTTAAGACGATATGCACTATGCAGAAAAAGGCAATTAGAATTGTCTGCAATGTTGGCTATCATGCACATACAAATGATTTATTTTTAAAATTGCAAACATTAAAATTTAAAGATATAGTGGATCTTAAGACCACACAAATTATGTACAAAGTTAAAAACAAAGTACTCCCTAGTAATATTCAAAAATGGTTTAAGGAAAGAGATAGTAGATACAATTTAAGAAGGAGAGGAAATCTCTCTCAATCAATGGCACGCACTACACTCAAAAGCATGTGCATATCTGTCAACGGGTGAGGCTGTGGAATAATTTACCTGTAACAATTAAGGAAAGTAAACATATTGTGCAATTCAAAAGAAGGTTTAAAATGTCTATATTAGAAAAGTATATAAATTAAGGTGGACATGGGACAAATGTCTCATTTCCTCTTCAAGAGGTCGAGTTGAATTACCATACAGTCTGTTTCTTGCCATTTTTGTATATATTTAAATTGTTATTATTATTGTTATATTTTTTTTTTTTTTTTTTCTATTTTTCTTTTTCTATTTTTTATATACTGTATTGTGTGATTTATTCTCTGATAATAGTGCTTCAAATGATGAAGTTTTTTCTCAATAAGGATAAATTATGATATTTTGTAAAGAGTAAACAGTAGCAGTTTCAAAGCTAGATGTGTAAAAGGGGAAGGCAAATATAAGTTAGCTTCTTCCTTCTCCCTTTTTGTTTCTTTTTGTTTCTTTTCTTTTGAACATGCTGTGACTTTTGTTTTTATTATTTTTTGTTAAAATATGTTTTGTTACTAATGATCATGTTCTGAAGAGGAAAAAGAAAAGAAAGAAAATAAATTTATTCATTCATTCATTCATTCATTCAATTCATTCATTCATTCATTCTAACACTATTCATCTAACCCTAACCCTAACTCTAACCCTAACCCCTACCCTAGTCTTACCCTAACCCTAACTCTATCATTTGAACACATCTATATATTTAACCCTAACCCCTAATCCTACCGTAACCCTAACCCTAACGCTACCCTAACCCTAACTGTAACCCTAACCCTAACCTAACACTAACCCTAACCCTAACCCTAACCTAACCTAACCTAACCTAACCTTAACCCTAACCCTAACCGTAACCCTAACCCTAACCCTAACACATCTATATATCTAACCCTAACCCTAACCCTAACACTATTCATCTAACCCTAACCCTAACTCTAACCCTAACCTAATCCCTACCCTAGTCTTACCCTAACCCTAACTCCAACCCTAACAAAACCCTAACTCTATCATTTGAACACATCTATATATTTCACCCTAACGTAAATCCTACCCTAACCCTAACGCTAACGCTACCCTAAACCTAACTCTAACCCTAATCCTGACCTTACCCTAACCTTAACCCTAACCCTAACACATCTATATATCTAACCCTAACCCTAACCCTAACACTATTGCTTCTGTCTGCCTCACTGCTGAATTGTTTGAGTCTGTTGCTCCATAGCTTTATTTGAATCTATTTATTGTTGTTGTTTGCTGTCTACTTTATCATCACTATATATCTGATATTGTCTTATATTGCCTATCACATTAATTTGACATCGCTAGTTTTTAATCTTTTAATCTAAATCACCATCACAACGCGTTAGCACTACGCTAGTTTGTTTTATCCGTGCCCACGGTCATTTCTGTCGCGCTCTCGTTTTCTTCAAATTCATCAAACATCTGGTAGGTCGGATCGGTCTACAAACACTGTAAGCTATGTCATCTTCTCCTTTCATTGTTACTTGCACTGCCTGTCACATGCATAGTTTTAGCTTTTTCTGTCAGCGATGAAGGATTCACATGTCATAAATGTAGGGAAATAGTCAGGCTGACAGAGAAAATCTTAGAATTAGAGACACGCATCCAAACTTTAATTGAGGATAGTAAGAATGCAAGGGCTTCAGATACTGTTTTGGATGCGACTAGCCTAGTGAACTCCGTACATTGTTCAGTTCCGGCTGTAGAGCCCGTGCAGCAGGGCAACTGGGTGACCATGAGGCGGCCTAGTCGTGTTAAAAAACACCACTCTTCCGTTCCGATTAGAACATCAAACAGGTTCTCCCCACTCAGTGACGCACCCACTGAGAATCCTGTTGAAAGTGCCCTAGTTATTGGCGATTCTAATTACACGGAACGTGAAAATAGAGACACCAGCCACCATAGTCACATGTTTGCCAGGAGCCAGAGCGCCTGACATCAAAGCAAATTTAAAATTGCTGGCTAATGCTAATCGTAAATATTCTAAGATTGTTATTCACGTCGGCGCTAATGATGTCCGACTTCACCAGTCGGAGATCACCAAAATTAACATTAAAGAGGTGTGTGAAATCGCCACGTATGATGTCAGACACTGTAATTTTTTCTGGACCCCTTCCTGCTCGTAGGAGTGATGAGATAATTAGCAGACTATCATCACTCAATGGCTGGCTGTCTAAGTGGTGTCCACAGAATAATATAGGTTTCATAGACAATTGGAAAAGTTTTTGGGGCAGACCTGACCTGTTGAAAAGAGATGGTATTCATCCTCCTGGGGTGGTGCCGCTCTTCTCTCTAGTAATATGGCACATAGTCTTAGAGCTCAACCTTGACTAACTGGGGCCCAGGTCAGGAAGCAGACAGACTGGCTAAACCGACCGTCTGCTTGCTGTCTCACGTCACAGAATTCAGATAAATCCCAACACATAGAGACTCTTTCACCTAGATATCATCAGATAGAGACTGTGTCTGTACCCCGAACTAATAAATACAGAAAACTTCCAAACCCATTTACGGGTGATAATTTAATTGATGTTCAACAAGTAGTAAACAGAGATTATAAAGATAACAAAATGATAAAGCTTGGGTTGCTGAATATTCGATCCCTTTCTTCAAAAGCACTTATTGTAAATGATATTATCACAGAAAATAACCTAGATGTGCTGTGTTTGACAGAAACCTGGCTAAAACCAGACGATTGCATTACTTTAAATGAGTCTAGCCCTCAAGGTTACTATTATCGACACGAACCTCGTCAGAAAGGTAAAGGGGGAGGTGTTGCTGTAATCTATAGTAATATCTTCAGTATTACTCAAAAGTCTTTCAAATATATCTCTTTTGAAGTGATGGTGCTCTATGTAAGTTTATATAATGTTAGTGACAACTCTCATTTGAAATTTGTGTTGGCTACTGTATACAGGCCACCAGGGCACCATACAGATTTTATCAAAGAATTTGCTGATTTTCTATCGGAGTTAGTACTGGCTGTGGATAAAGTCCTTATTGTTGGTGATTTTAATATACATGTAGATAATGAAAAAGACGCATTGGGATTGGCACTAACAGATATTCTAAGCTCTATTGGAGTTAGACAACACGTGTCAGGACCAACTCATTGTCATAATCATACTCTAGATCTAATATTGTCACATGGAATCGATATTGATGCCGTTGAAATTCTGCAGCAGAGCGATGACGTCTCAGATCATTATCTAGTCTCATGCGTGCTACATTTATCCAAGGCTGGAAAACCGCCTGTCTGCCAGAACCATCACTTCTACCACTAAAAATTGCTTTATAAATAATCTTCCTGATCAGTTTCATCAACTTAGCAAACCAGACAGCTTAGAAGAACTCGATGTTTGCAACAGAAACTATTGACGCTCTCTTTTCGAACACTCTAGACTCTGTCGCTCCTTTGCGCTTAAAAAAGATTAAGGATATTAGTCCAACGCCATGGTATAACGAGCACACTCGGGCCTTAAGAGAGCAGCCAGAAAACTGGAGCGCAGCTGGAAGAATTCAAAACTAGAAGTTTTTCGGATTTCATGGAGAGAGAAAATGATGGAGTACAGAAAGGCTGTAAAAACCGCTAGATCTGCTTATTTTTCAAATCTTTTAGAAGAAAATAAACACAACCCTAAGTATTTATTTAATACAGTGGCTAAATTAACAAGAAATACAGCCTCAACTTCTGATGTTTCCAAACAGCACAGCAGTAATGACTTTATGAACTTCTTTACTTGCAAGATTGACAACATTAGAGAGAAAATTATAGCCATGCAACTGTCTACTACAGTATCACATCAGACAGTGGGTTGTTGTATCACTGAGGAAAAAATTCCATTCATTCACTGCTATAGGAAAGGAAGAATTGTCTAAACTTGTTAAATCATCAAAATCTACAACATGTATGTTAGACCCTATACCGACTAAGCTATTGAAAGAGATGCTTCCAGAGGTCATAGATCCTCTTCTTAAGATCATTAATTCATCTTTATCACTAGGTTACGTACCAAAAAATTTTAAGCAGGCTATTATCAAACCTCTTATTAAAAAACCACAACTTGATCCTGGTGAATTAGTCAATTACAGACCGATTTCCAATCTACCTTTTCTGTCAAAAATACTAGAAAAGGCAGGATCATCTCAGCTTAGTTCCTACTTGGAAAGAAATGGTATCTGTGAGGATTTCCAGTCAGGATTTAGACCGTACCATAGTACTGAGACTGCTCTCATTAGAGTTACAAATGATTTGCTCTTATCATTAGATCATGGTTGTATCTCTCTATTAGTGTGTGGCGAGGGGGGCGTGGTTCAGCGAGGTCTGCAGCGGGAGAGCGAATCGGGAGAAGAGCGGTGAGTAAGTGGGTTAAGCGCAAATAACGAACACCTGCGTCTAATTACAGTGATTGGCGTGGAGAGATCGGATATAAGGGAAGCAGAGGCGACCGAAGAGGGAGAGAGAGACGGACTGCTGCTGACGCCTGGCTGCCACCCGTGTTCAAGACCCGTGGAAGATAAATTCAAGTCTACCGTTGGATGTATCGAATATGTGCGTTTGCGCCGTTGTTGTGTTCCTTTTTGTTTAAGAGTGAAATAAACGAGAATACTCAGCAGCAGTCCTACCCGACCCTGTCCTCTTCCTTTCCAAACAACACTTGCCGTTGAACCCCGCTACACTGGTGCCGAAACCCGGGAAAAGGAAGAGGAAGCCGTCGCCATGCAGAATCCTCCGTCGCAGCCACTTACGGAAATCATCACATCCCTCACGGCCCTCCATCAAGAACACCACCAGGCGTTGCTGGAGATGCGCCAAGACCAGGAGCGCCGGTTCCAGCTTGTTCTCCAGGTGCAGAAAGAGGACCGCGAGAGGTTCCGGAGCTGGATGGACCGGGAGGTTCCGGCCGCGCCAGCACCTCCCCCTCCCCCGGCCCTGCACTTGCCGCTGAGCAAAATGGGGCCCCAGGACGACCCGGAGGCATTTATTGAACTGTTTGAGAAGACCGCGGTGGCCGGGGGGTGGCCCAAGGACCAGTGGCCATTGAGACTGATTCCGCTACTGTCGGGGGAGGCGCAGCTGGCAGCTCAACAACTGCCGGTTCAGAACCTCCTGGTCTTCGAGGATCTGAAGAAGGCCATTCTGCAGCGGGTCGGCCGCAGCCCTGAGCAACATCGACAACGCTTCCGCTCACTGGATCTGGGCACGTGCGGTCGACCCTTTACGATGGCCCAGCAGCTCCGGGACTCCTGCCGTAAATGGCTGCAGGCCGAGACCAGCAGCATTGACGACGTCATCGATCGCGTGGTGCTGGAACAATTCATCTCCCGCTTGCCGAAGAAAACGGCCCGAGTGGGTCCAGTGCCACCGCCCCACGTCGGCGGAGGACCAGATGGTGGCGTGCTCCGGGGTCGGGGATTCCCTCCCCGCAGTCTCTCTCTCCTCTCCTCCCCCTTCTCTCTCTCGCTCTCCTCCTGCCTCTCGCCCTGTCCCTTTCCCCAGGTCTCGGCTTTCCGGCCCACCGCGAATCCCGCCCCGAGGGCGGGGTGGGAAATGGACAGGAATACCCCACGGTCCCTAAAGCTCCGCCCCGGAGGGCGGGGCCATCCGCTACCGACCCTGATCCTCTGCCCAGTTCTACCCTCTCTCCACACCAATCCCTTAGCCCACTTCCTGCCACTGGAGCGGCGGGGAGGTCTGGGCCGGCCTGTTGGCGTTGCGGGGACCCGGATCATTTCATTGATAGGTGTCCCTGATGGAGGTCCGGGAACGATGATCCGGGTCCCGGATGCCCCGCAGGCTGCCCTCGATCAGGCTGGCCTGTACCAAATACCTGTGAGTATTGAGGGGGGTACGTATCAAGCCTTGGTGGATTCAGGTTGTAACCAGACCTCGATTCATCAAAGTTTGATTCAATCCGGGGCATTGAATACAAGCCGCATGGTTCGGGTACGGTGTGTGCACGGGATGTGGCGAAATATCCCTTAATGCCTGCTGTGGTTAAATTTAGGGGGAGAAAACATAGAATTGAGATGGCAGTTAACCCGCATCTCCGACATCCGTTGATTTTGGGAACGAATTGGCCTGATTTCAATAAATTATTGGGGTATTTATGCACGGATGTTTCTTGGGGGGAAAAGAAGCAAGGGGGGGGGGGGCGTGTCCAGGTGGGGGAGGCAGAACCGGGACCGCAGGAGACTGAGCCAGAGGGAAGGCGCGCAACGGAGAGAGTAATTCTCTCGGAGCGCGATGACTTCCCTCTGGAGCAATCCCAGGACGAATCTCTCAAAAATGCGTTCAACCAGGTCCAGAGTATAGACGGTCAGCCTCTCCAGCCGTGACGTCCGCTCTCCTACCCGTATTTTGCTATAATAAAAGATCGGTTGTATCGAGTGACCCAAGACGCTCAAACAAAAGAAGATACAACGCAATTATTAGTACCCAAAAGCCGTCGGAAAATGCTGTTTCAGGCGGCTCATTGTAATCCCATGGCAGGGCATTTAGGACAAACTTCAACACTCAATCGTCTCATGGCCCGATTTTTTTTTGGCCAGGCATTCACGAGAATGTCCGCAGGTGGTGCGCGTCATGTCGTGAATGTCAGCTGGTGAATCCAGCGGCCTCGCCAAAAGCGCCATTGCGCCCTCTACCGTTGATGCAGGTCCCCTTTGAAAGGATTGCGATGGACCTCATCGGGCTGTTAGAATGATCCACAAGAGGGCATCGATTTGCATTAGTCATTGTAGATTATGCAACCCGATACCCCGAAGCAGTGGCTCTCCGCAACATTTCAGCTAAAAGTGTGGCGGACGCACTGTTTCGCTTAATCTCCCGGGTGGGGATTCCCAAAGAAATCCTCACGGATCAGGGCACGGCGTTTATGTCACGCACTTTACGCGAACTATATGAATTATTGGGCGTTAAATCGATTCGCACCAGCATCTATCACCCACAAACAGATGGTCTGGTGGAAAGGTTTAATCGCACGTTGAAAACCATGATTCGTAAGTTCGTGCTCGAAGACGCCAAAAATTGGGATAGATGGCTGGATCCCCTCTTGTTCACTGTGCGGGAGGTCCCCCAAGCCTCTACGGGGTTTTCCCCGTTTGAGTTGCTCTACGGCCGTCAGCCCCGAGGGGTGTTGGACGTCCTAAGAGAAACTTGGGAGGACGGACCTTCGCAAAGTAAAAATGAAATTCAGTATGTCATGGACCTGAGAGCAAAACTCCACACGTTGGGGCGGCTGTCTATGGAAAATTTGCTCCAGGCTCAGGACAAACAAAGCCGGCTGTACAACCGGGGAGCCAGTTTACGCAAATTCACACCGGGAGAGAAAGTGCTTGTATTGCTGCCATCCTCGAGCTCTAAATTACTCGCGAAGTGGCAAGGACCCTTTGAGGTTACACGGCGAATTGGGGATCTCGATTATGAGGTGGTACGGACGGACAGGGGTGGGGCACATCAAATATATCACCTCAACCTCCTTAAAAAATGGAATGAGGCAGAGTCAGTGATGCTGGTGTCGGCGGTGAGTGAGGAAGATGATCTTGGGCCAGAGGCAAGCATCAAACCGCATTCTCTCGCCCTGGCCCCGGGGGGGGATCATCTTTCCCCCGCCCAGCTCACTGACGTAGCTAAATTACAGGCGGAGTTTGCCGATGTGTTCTCACCCTTACCGGGCCGAACGACACTCATTCAGCACCACATCGAGACAGAGCCAGGCGTGGTAGTGCGCAGTCGGCCGTATCGCTTGCCTGAACATAAGAAAAAAGTAGTTCAGACAGAATTAGAGGCGATGCTCGAGATGGGAGTAATAGAAGAATCCAACAGTAATTGGGCAAGCCCGATAGTTTTAGTTCCGAAAACCGACGGCTCGGTCCGATTCTGTGTGGATTATCGCAAGGTAAATGCTGTCTCAAAATTTGACGCGTATCCAATGCCGCGGATTACAATTTACTCGACACTGGATTTAACAAAAGGGTATTGGCAGATCCCCTTAACGCCAGTATCTAAAGAAAAGACAGCTTTCACGACGCCGTTCGGATTACACCAATTTGTTACACTTCCGTTCGGATTGTTCGGGGCACCGGCCACTTTTCAGCGGCTTATGGACCGCATATTACGGCCCCATGCTGCATTATTTAGATGACATCATCATTTATAGTAATGACTGGCGGCGGCATGTGGAGCATTTGAGGGCCGCACTGAGAGCGGTGAGGGGGGCTGGGCTCACGGCGAATCCGAGGAAGTGTGCGATTGGGCGCGTGGAGGTCAGGTATCTGGGCTTTCACTTAGGTCACGGGCAAGTGCGTCCCCAAATTGATAAGACGGCAGCAGTTGCGACTTGCCCGAGACCAAAGACCAAAAAGGAGGTTAGACAGTTCCTGGGGCTGGCGGGATATTACAGAAGGTTTGTACCTAATTATTCGGACCTCACCAGCCCTCTGACTGATCTAACTAAAAAGGAAGCACCAGATCCGGTCCAGTGGTCAGAGCAGTGTCAGCAGGCTTTTACCCAGGTTAAAGCTGCTCTCTGTGGCGGACCCATTCTACATTCTCCTGATTTCTCTCTCCCCTTCGTGTTGCAGACTGACGCGTCGGACAGGGGGCTGGGTGCGGTCCTGTCCCAGGAGATGGGGGGGGAGGAACGCCCGGTGCTGTACATTAGTCGTAAGCTCTCGAAGAGAGAGACTAAGTACAGCACCATTGAGAAGGAGTGTTTGGCCATCCGGTGGGCGGTCCTCACCCTTAGATACTATCTCCTGGGGCGGGAATTCACCCTCTGTTCGGACCATAACCCCCTGCAGTGGCTCCACCGCATGAAGGATACCAACGCGCGGATCACTCGGTGGTATCTGGCATTACAGCCTTTTAAGTTCCAGGTGATCCACAGGCCGGGTGCACAGATGGCTGTGGCAGACTTCCTCTCCAGGAATGGGGGGGGGGGCGCAGGCCGGACGGCTCCCCGGCCTGAGTCGGGCGGTGGGGGTATGTGGCGAGGGGGGCGTGGTTCAGCGAGGTCTGCAGCGGGAGAGCGAATCGGGAGAAGAGCGGTGAGTAAGTGGGTTAAGCGCAAATAACGAACACCTGCGTCTAATTACAGTGATTGGCGTGGAGAGATCGGATATAAGGGAAGCAGAGGCGACCGAAGAGGGAGAGAGAGACGGACTGCTGCTGACGCCTGGCTGCCACCCGTGTTCAAGACCCGTGGAAGATAAATTCAAGTCTACCGTTGGATGTATCGAATATGCGCGTTTGCGCCGTTGTTGTGTTCCTTTTTGTTTAAGAGTGAAATAAACGAGAATACTCAGCAGCAGTCCTACCCGACCCTGTCCTCTTCCTTTCCAAACAACACTTGCCGTTGAACCCCGCTACATAGTGTTACTAGACCTCAGTGCTGCTTTTGACACGATCGACCACAATATTCTTTTGAATAGACTAGAAAATTATGCTGGAATTAGTGGAATTGCATTGGCATGGTTCAAATCATACTTATCTGACCGTTATCAGTTTGTAGTAGTAAACGAAGAGATGTCATTTCGATCACAAGTTAAATATGGAGTACCACAAGGCTCAGTTCTAGGACCGGGGTCGGACGGGGAACGGGTCGGACGGGGAACCTGTGCCTGTGTGCGGCAGCAATGTGGCCCTGTGGTGTCGGCGGAGACTGTGTTAACTAGCTCATCCTTTGTTAAGACCTTACCGACTCATCAGCCAGTGGCACATATCCCAACAAACCGTCCCATACCGGCGTGATCAAAAAGATCTTAAACTAGATGGAACTAGATTAAATATTTTGACTGTTGCGATTCCAAATCGGTTTAATGACCCGTAACTCTGCCTGAGTATCGGACAAGTGTTCACTGTTGGCCAGAGGAGAACTGGCCCCCCAACTAAGCCTGGTTTCTCCCGAGGTTTTTTTCTCCATTTGTTGGAGTTTTGGTTCCTTGCCGCTGTTGCCTTTGGCTTGCTTAAGTTGGGGACACTTGCTTGATATTCAGCAGTGTTTTTGATATGCCTGCATTGGCGCCGTTGTATACAAACTGAGCTGAGCCGGACGATTACGTCACTGTTTTCTGCAGTGCTGATATACATAAATTAACTAGACTAATAACTAATGATATTTGCAACGGAATGAATCAATAATATATAGAATAAGCTGCACAATGACACCATTTTCTTATTAATGTAAAGCTGCTTTGCCACAATTTGCATTGTAAAAAGAGCTATATAAATAAAGATGACTTGACTTGACTTGACTATTCATCTAACCCTAACCCTAACTCTAACCGTAACCCTAACCCTAACCCCTACCCTAGTCTTACCCTAACCCTAACTCCAACCCTGACCAAACCCTAACTCTATCATTTGAACACATCTATATATTTACCCTAATCCTAATCCTATCCTAACCCTAACGCTACCCTAACCCTAACCCTGACCCCACCCTAACCATAACCCTAACCCTAACACATCTATATATCTAACCCTAACCCTAACCCTAACACTATTCATCTAACCCAAACCCTAACTCTAACCGTAACCCTAACCCTAACCCCTACCCTAGTCTTACCCTAACCCTAACTCCAACCCTGACCAAACCCTAACTCTATCATTTGAACACATCTATATATTTACCCTAATCCTAATCCTATCCTAACCCTAACGCTACCCTAACCCTAACCCTGACCCCACCCTAACCATAACCCTAACCCTAACACATCTATATATCTAACCCTAACCCTAACCCTAACCCTAACACTATTCATCTAATCCTAACACTAACTCTAACCCTAACCCTAACCCCTACCCTAGTCTTTCCCTAACCCTAACTCCAACCCTAACCAAACCCTAATTCTATCGGTTGAACACATCTATATATTAAACCCTAATCATAATCTTACCCCAACCCTAACCCTAACGCTACCCTAACTGTAACTCTAAACCTAACCCTAACCCTAACCGAACCCTAACCCTAATCCTAACCCTACCCTAACCTAATCCTTACTTTAACCCTAACCCTAACCATAACCTAACCCTAACCCTAACCCTAACTGTAATCCTAACCCTAACCCTAACCCTGACCCTACCCTAACACTATTCCTCTAACCCTAACCCTAACTCTAATCCTAACCCTAACCCCTACCCTAGTCTTTCCCTAACCCTAACTCCAACCCTAACCAAACCCTAATTCTATCGGTTGAACACATCTATATATTAAACCCTAATCATAATCCTACCCCAACCCTAACCCTAACGCTACCCTAACTGTAACTCTAAACCTAACCCTAACCCTAACCGAATCCTAACCCTAATCCTAACCCTACCCTAACCTAATCCTAACTTTAACCCTAACCCTAACCATAACCTAACCCTAACCCTAACCCTAACCCAAACACATCTATATATCAAACCCTAACCCTAACCCTAACACTAACCCTAACCAATACCCTAGTCTTACCCTAACCCTAACCAAACCCTAACTCTATCATTTGAACACATCTATATATTTAACCCTAACCCTACTCCTACCCTAACCCTAACCCTAACACTACCCTAACCCTAACTGTAATCCTAACCCTAACCCTAACCTAACCCTAACCCTAAACCTAAACCTAAACCTAACCCTAACTGTAACCCTAACCCTAACCAAACCCTAACTCTATCATTTGAAAACATCTATCTATCTATCTAACCCTAACCCTAACCCCTAACCCCTAACCCTAACCCTAACAATAACCCTAACTAACCCTAACCCTGACTGTAACCCTGACCCTAACCTTACCCTAACCCTAACCCTAAACATCTATCTATCTATATAACCCTAACCCTAACTGTAAACCTAACCCTAACCCTAATCCTAACTGTAAACCTAACCCTAACCTAACCCTAACCCTAACACTAACCCTGACCCTACTCTAACCATAACCCTAACCCTAACACATCTATATATCTAACCCTAACCCTAACCCTAACCCTAACCCTAACACTATTCATCTAATCCTAACACTAACCCTAACCTAACCCTAACCTAACCCTAACCCTAACCCTAACCCTAACCTAACCTAACCCTAACTGTAACCCTGACCCTAACCCTAACCCTAACCCTGACCCTACCTAACCATTACCCTAACCCTAACCCTAACACATCTATATATCTAACCCTAAACATAACCCTAACACTATTAATCTAACCCTAAGCCTAACTCTAACCCTAACCCTAACCCTAACCCCTACCCTAGTCTTACCCTAACCCTAACTCCAACCCTAACCAAACCCTAACTCTATCATTTGAACACATCTATATATTTAACCCTAATCCTAATCCTATTCTAACCCTAACCCTAACCCTAACGCTACCCTAACCCTAACCCTAACCCTAACCCTGACCCCACCCTAACCATAACCCTAACCCTAACACATCTATATCTAACCCTAACCCTAATCCTAACACTATTCATCTAATCCTA
Organism: Opsariichthys bidens; assembly: GCA_037194245.1. Taxonomy (NCBI): domain Eukaryota; kingdom Metazoa; phylum Chordata; class Actinopteri; order Cypriniformes; family Xenocyprididae; genus Opsariichthys; species Opsariichthys bidens. The sequence goes on along the minus strand of CM074289.1, from coordinate 23,430,337 downwards.
ACACTAACTCTAACCCTAACCCTAACCCCTACCCTAGTCTTTCCCTAACCCTAACTCCAACCCAACCCTAACCAAACCCTAATTCTATCAGTTGAACTCATCTATATATTAAACCCTAACACTAATCCTACCCTAACCCTAACCCTAACGCTACCCTAACCCTAACTGTAACTCTAAACCTAACCCTAACCCTAATGCTACCCTAACCCTAAAAGTAACCCTAACCCTAACCCTAACCCTAGCATCTATATATCTAACCCTAACCCTAACCAACCCCTAACTCTATCGTTTGAAAACATCTATCTATCTAACCCTAACCCTAACCCTAAACCCCTAACCCAAACCCTAACAATAACCCTAATTAACCCTAACCCTAACTGTAACCCTAACCTTACCCTAACCCTAAACATCTATCTATGTAACCCTAACCCTAACTGTAAACCTAACCCTAACCCCTAACCCTAACCCTGACCCTACTCTAACCATAACCCTAACCCTAACACATCTATATATTTAACCCTAACCCTAACCCTAACTCTATTCATCTTACCCTAACCCTAACTCCAACCCTAACCAAACCCTAACTCTATCATTTGAACACATCTATATATTTAACCCTAACCCTAATCCTACCCTAACCTTAACCGTAATGCTACCCTAACCCTAACTGTAACCCTAACCCTAATCTTACCCTAACCTTAACCCTAACACTACCCTAACCCTAACTGTAACCCTAACCCTAACCCTAACCCTAAATCTAACCTAATCCTAACCCTAACCCTAACTGTAACCCTAACCCTAACCCTAACCCCTACCCTAGTCTTATCCTAACCCTAACTCCAACCCTAACCAAACCCTAACTCCATCATTTGAACACATCTATATATTTAACCCTAATCCTAATCCTATCCTAACCCTAACCCTAACACTACCCTAACCATAACCCTAACCCTAACCCTGACCCCACCCTAACCATAACCTTAACCCTAACCCTAACACATCTATATATAACCCTAACCTTAACACTATTCATCTAACCCTAACCCTAACTCTAACCCTAACCCTAACCCTAACCCCTACCCTAGTCTTACCCGAACCCTAACTCCAACCCTAACCAAACCCTAACTCTATCATTTGAACACATCTATATATTTAACCCTAACCCTAATCCTACCCTAACCCTAACCCTAACGCTACCCTAACCCGAACTGTTACCCTAACCCTAACCCTAATCTATCATTTGACCGAATCTATCTATCTATCTATCTATCTATCTATCTATCTATCTATCTATCTATCTATCTATCTATCTATCAAAATTTCTAAAGTAAAACTTAAACAATTTCAAACTTTAAGCTTTTAAAACTTCAAACTATCTACTCTTTTTCAAGCCAAGTTAAAGTTTGTTTCAACAAACTTTTCTATCTAGTTACTTCATAAAATATTACGCTTATTTTTTTCATTAAATATAACAACAATATTAATGTTTTGAAAACTGAAAATAAGTATTATGTTAGAGCAGTAATGCAGAATTCAAAAGATTCAGAAGTACTTTTTTGAAACAAAACAACACTCTAGTGCTGAAACATTCTAGCTCTTTGACTTTGAATACAAACTTTGCTTTCACTTCAGTATCTTGCTAGTCAGCTCCCGACGCGATGTCATTCACTATCTGTACAAATTCAAAGTGTCTAACAGTCTGCCTCAAGCTCTTTTAAACTCATAAACCGGCAAATGATTTATCGAGAAATTACGCGATCGACAGAACACGTTTATTTTTAGAAAACATTATAATCAGTCCAAACCGGTTGATGACAACTCCCACACCTACGTCACGAACTGCACTTCTTCGCGTGCCTGTTTTCGCTTTGTACCCCGCGAAGGATGTTCGTTTCGGCGCCATCATAATTCAATTCAGAAGTCAGTCCGCTGCAGAAAAGTTGCCTTTTCGTATCTTTTTTATTCAGAAGGTGGGACACACTTTGATACCGTGACAATAGTTGATTTCATTACAGCTAAAAGTCACTGTCGATTCATCTTTATCCAATAGAAAAAGCCTAGTATTTTGCTCCCCTATGTTAAGGTAATGGAGGCCCCTCCTCCATGACCGAGGCCCTAGGCCACTGCCTGCTCCGCCTAAAGGTAGCGCCAGGCATTCTTTCCTGGTAGGTTGCGAGACTGCAATTCTAAATAAAACGCATAGATTACTTTCTTTTTATGATGGATGCAAAAACTTATAAATATATATATATATAAATACCTCTTAATGTTAAAATGTCATGTCATGATAACTTCAATTCTTTCTCATCATAACCACTATACACTCATTAATATAAGTTGTTTGTCTTGTTATTAGTTATTATTGGTGCTGGTGCAGGTTCTTATTATTATCATTGTTGAAAACAATTTTTAGCTGCTTATTATTTTTGAGAAGACGTGAATAGAAAGTTCATGGACTCCATTCATTTGACATTGAAATATTTTCTACAATTATAAATGTCGTTATTGTCACTTTTATTTAGTTTAATGTGTCCTTGCAGAATAAAAGTATTTTTTTTGTTTTTTATTATTATATTTTTTTATCTCACTTACCCAAAACTTTTGAATGGACGATTTCCACAACATTTTCAAAAAAAATTTTTGAATATTGATAATAATCAGAAATGTTTCTTGAGCATCAAATCAGCATATTAAAATAGTTTGTGAAGGATCATGTGACACTGAAGACTATATGCTGAAAACCAGTTTTGATCACAAGACTAAATTACAGTACACTATATATTCACACAGAAAACAGTTATTTTAGTTTGTAATAATATATCATAATATTACTGTTTTCAATGTATTTTTGATCAGCCTTGGCGAACAACAGCATATTTTAAGATATGTCAGTGTGAGTTGCTTTCAGTTAAAACAGCTCAAACATTCTTTTTAGTCTGGGACTAATGCTTAAGCCTCATCTGTGGAATGGGGTAAAATCTTAATTATTCCAAACTTTCGACAGGTAGTGTATTAACTTTTGGTTGTCTTTTATGGATCAGTTACATTTGGTAACACTGTAATCAGCAACAATTTGCTTTTATTTTGGATTTAATAACACTAACACATTTAACAGAACAGCAAAAACAGTGCAGAAATAATGAAGACACCCACATGATGGCGCTAAACATAAAGAGGAACTCCATTTTGAACGATTTCAAATATTCGTTTTCCTCACTGACGTGATCCTACTGACAGATTATCTGTGACTTAAAATGAATTATGCATAGTTTGCTTATAATGTGTGAAGCAGGCAGTACAAGAATGACTGTTTTCCTGCTTTATACCCCTCACCATTTTTAGACCTGATAGCCTATAGCTCTGCGAAGACTTCCACAGAGAAGCGTTTCCTCTCCTTCTTTTGAATGAATCAGAGAACAAGGTCACTGTTGCATGCACAGCATCACACTGCCATTTGCATGATAGCAATCTGCAGTTTCTTGGGCCAGAGTAACACAAAAACCATTTGGACGCGAACAAAATGCCTTTCATGCAGGACTGAAGTAACACACAGACTGAAACAAAGAATAAATTCAGTCAGAAAACTGTCATTTGGACTGTGTCCACGAAAGGGCTGATCATGTATTGAGCAGGACATTAATATTTTACTTTTTTTTTTACTGCAGCTAATGAGGCTACAGAAGGGTAAAAGTAGGCTATTGAAAGTGCATTCGCCATAATCTTACTTAAATCAAACATTAAACGCGAAAGTAAATAGTCCCGCCCACTGTATGTAAATCAAACAGTTGAACATGAATAAAATGTGAAGATCTAAAACCAAAAAAATGCCACTAATGGCTTTGTTTTTTGAATGAACTTTGCATGTTGTGTATGAGTTGTGACAAATGTGACTCCACTCTCTTAGCATTACATTAACTAACAAAAGTCATGTGTTTAAGGTTGGCTCTATGTCATGCTCTGCATCTGTCCTTAGCGCACACGTTCCACAACCACAGTACTGAATGAAGTAACTAACTCGTAAACAAACATCCGAGCACTTGTTCTTAGGGGCATGACCCTACTAAACTATGCACCACGCCCTGTTACTACGGTAACTCCTATGATAGACAGGAAGCTTGATAATCAGGGCAGAGCGCGTGGCCCTGACGACACGCCCACTAACGACGGCGGTTGTACAACACCAGTCACGTGACACACTGAACGTTGCATAAATTAGGATGACAGTAGCGTGCGGCGTTTTATAACATCCATTAAACAACCCAACCTGAACTAGTTTAACAATGTTAACGGTTAGACAGCTTTAACCGAGTCCGTGCGTGTTCGGTTTATTTGTCAGAGATGTTGTCATGGATCGCGACTCTGCTGACAGGAATCCTCTCCGCGCATCTCGCTCAGCGCTTGTGTTTTCCATACTTCTGGAAAGACGCCCTGTATTTAATGAAAGTCATACGATATGGAGCGCGTCTGGAAATCTACAAAAGAACCTCAAAGATCGTGACGGTCATAGACAGGTTTGTTCAACAAGCCCAGCGGATTCCTGAAAAACCTTTTGTGATTTATGAAGGAGTGACGTACACTTATGGAGAGCTCGATGAGCGCAGCAACAGAGTCGCGCGCGTGTTTCAAGACGCGGTAAATAAAGGAGACACGGTCGCGCTCCTCATGAGCAACGAGCCCGATTTCATCGCGGTCTGGTTCGGGTTCTGTAAACTGGGCTGTGCCGTGGCGTTTCTCAACACGAACATCAAACCCAGATCGCTGCTACACTGTTTTAACTGCTGTGGGGCCAAACTACTTGTGGTCGGAGCAGGTAAACTGATTAGACGGGGAGAACGTTTATAACCACACATCAACGCTCTAACATGTCTTAATTGTGTAAACGAACGAAATGGCTAGATCTCAGTTCAAATAGACCCCAGATGACTGACAGATTGACAACCCCGGGTTGACCTTTAACCTTTAATCTTTGGCTACACGTGCTGGGCTCTTCTCTTTGAGTAGGCTTTGTTCAAGCTGTCCATTATTAACATTCTCAGTGTTAAAAGTTTCACATTTTCATGTATTATATCTTTCATAGTATTTGTAACCATAGTAATTAGATATCGCGCACATTTATCCATGGTTATATGTTTCATAGCATATGGAATTGGATCCATGTTCATTTATTTTTTAAAAGTGAAACAATAAAGGTAAAACATCTATAAATAGGTAAGTGTTTATCATTTATAATACTGATTACAATTGTTCTTGTAGATCTTCTAGATACTTTAGAGGACATTCTTCCTAGTCTCCAGGAGGACAGTATCACAGTTTGGTGTATGAATCGAGCGAGCTCTCGTCCTGATGTCCACAGCCTGCTGGATAAGATTGAGAAAGCTTCTCTGGAGCCAATCCCAGCTGAGCGCCGCTCTGTCTCCTGTCTCAAAACCCCCACGCTCTACATCTTCACTTCAGGCACAACTGGTATGTGATAAGTTTCTGTTCACCTCAGTGGATTCCAGGGTCCCAAAGACCCTGATGAACAGGTTCAGTGTTTGATTACTGGTGGAGGGTCATAGCAATCTAAGGCCAACCCTCTCCAGTTCCATAGTCTTATTTTAAATATTATTACAATGGTACCTCAAACAGCTTTAAAAAGTTTCATTTGTGTTTGTAGAGTTTATACTGTGTCAGACAGAAGCAGTCTGTTTTCTGGTAATCAAATGAAAACATTAAACATTAATTTACGTTTAATCAAATGAGATATAAATAAATTCTTTTATTTTTTTGGCTCCACAACAGAGGTTTACTGTTAAAATTAAAACATGGAGGAAAAATTGTGATTATTCCTTTAAAAATAAAGTTTGAATAATTATTGTTATTATTGGTAGTATTATATTAAGATACAGTACAATAGTAATAGGCCTAGACAATTGTATAGCCTAATACATTTCTGTCACAAGTTATCAAACTTTTCTTTTGATGGGTTGTTTTGTGTTTCTGAGTGTATATGACATGACAGCAGTTTTTCTCAAATTATACGGTAAAATGCTCAGGAAGTAACTCTCCAAGCAGCTCTGGAGATTAATTTGTTCATGTTGTCATAGCCTATAGTAACATCGCAAGCATCACACTTCAGTATATGTGTAATAAATATATTTGCACCTTTGTGCCATTCATGCACACAGAGACATGGAGAACATGTAGAATTCATATTTAAATAGTCTTCTTGTGGTTTAATATTCATAGCCACTGCACTGACCTACTTTTGATTTATTCAACCAAAATTTGACAAATTTCCGTGACATTCCGCGTTATACAGTAAATTTCGCTTTTATGACTGTATTCCCTCCCTGTTTTCTGCATCGCTGAAATCATAGCGCCCCGAGAGTTGAGACTGAGAAGATGCTTGTGTGCTACATTTATAGATCAGTGGTTTGCGCACTTTTGGTGTGAGCTTGCAATGAGTGAGAGAAAGTGCGTGTGTGTCGCATCAGAGAGAAAAGAGCGAGAAAGTGCAGCTGATGTCATGGCATGGGCCGCTGGCAACAAAACGGATTGGCTTGGAATTGGTAAATCGCGAGACTGACCGGCCATTCACTGATCCGGGCCGATCATACAGAAAATTGTCCAATTCCGATCCCTGGCCAGTCGATCTCTACTAATTACATTTTTTTCTCCTAGTGACTGGGATATCTATGGCTTTAGTACTATAGATGTGAATTCTGTGTCGTACTAGGGGTGTGACGAGACCCCTATCCCACGAGACAAGACGAGACACGAGATTGAGTTCACGAGACGAGATTTTTATAGTATTTTAAAGAAATCCTCAATAATGAAACGTATGAAGGGAAAATAGTCTTTTATTCAACTGAAAATCATAAATATTGGTCTATTTTGAAATCAACTTGTAATGCATGTCATTTTACTTCTATTTTAATGAATTATTTGCTGTAAAACAACATGCAAACACTGCTAAACGTTTTGCCACAAAATCAACCATTTGTTTTCTGCCCTGAGTGAGAAATCTCACTGAACTTTTCTACAGATTGAACATAAATGAAACTGTGTAAATAAAATAAATAAAAAAGTAAAAAAAATTCAAATAACACTTTAAGTGTCACTTTAACTGCAGTACAAAGTTGACCATTTCCGTCACTATTGATTGTGTGGCTGTAACTGTGATAAAGCTCTGCGTACACCGAGAAGTCCAACCGTCAGCAGTGATAGCGACGCTTTCTGTCTCTTTAGGGGCCGTTCACACATCGCGCCTAAAAAAGCGTATAAAGCGCGGCCGCGTCGCTTCCTCCTGCTTTTGCAAGCGTTCGGGAGCTCGCGCTTCTCTAAGCTCTGTCGTTGCTATATAACCCATGAAACTGTGCTCTCCACGACCATGAGGAATTTTCAGCAAGGGAAGGGATTTTTTTTACTTGCTTTTTTTCTTTAGCTTTATATATATATTGAGCTGAGATATAACAACCCCCCTATAACAACCCCCTGTACAGCAATGATCAGCTGTTCGGCTGAGCTTTCCATGTTTTTGTTACAAAAGGAGGTTGAAGTTCTTCGGTTGGATTCTTGTCCACATGACTGGCGGCTGCTTCACGCTGAAAAGTTCACCCGCATGCGCGCCGCGACGCGCCCGCCGCGCCGCCGACGCTTCTTCGAAAAAAAATGCCGCGCGATGTGAACGGCCCCCTGATGAGTCCTGTACAACCTTGGTCCAGGTTGTACGGCATAGTTTTCTTTACCAATTGTTTATTTGTGTTTGTTTCTTGTGTTGTTATGTTTTTTATTTTTTTTATTTCTACTAAAAAAACCAAAAAATTCAACACATTTGAAAGTGGCGGGGACATCTTCAATAATAATTTCATCCTCACACTGATAGGACGACGAGACAACTTTTCATCTCGACGAGAAATCTCGTCACGTTTTAGTCTCACGAGATCTTGTCACACCCCTCTGTCGTACTGTTTTAAAATGTCGACCAACAAAGTTTTTCCAGTGTGTTCTGCACTGTTGGCTCTAGTTTTATGTTGTCTGTTTTTTTTCGGGGGGGGGGGGTTCAGCATGTTGAATTGGCGTCGGGCGAGAGAGAGAGAACTCTGTTTGGCTGTTAAGTTGTTAGTGAACGAGTAAATGTGCAAGAATAATAACAAAACGGTGAGCAAACAAGTGAAGGCGGTGATGTCACTGCCAAATTATTACCCCCCTCGTTGAAGTCGCTATCTTATTGCCTAATCCTAACCCCTCCCCCACACCTAAACCTAAACCTACGAATACTAAGGGGTTAATAATTTGGAGGGGGTAGGATTTTGGCATATATATATATATGAAAAAATAAACAGCGGTCTCTTTACATGCAGGCGCAGAGTGTGCATGTTGCCTTACAGTCGGCTGTATTTCTCTCAGTGTGTTCACATCCATTTTTTTTGACCCGACGCAGGCTGTTCTGGGTGTTCTGTTTGGTCACAACATAAAATTTGACAAACAGATCAGTACTGTTGTAAATTCATGCTTTTTATCACCTTCACCTTCTCTCCAAAGTAAAACCTTTTTTATCCCAGTGTAACTTTCAAACTGTGATTCACACTTTTATAACATTTCATTTAGATTATTACAGCTCTCTTTACTATGATGCTCTCAGTCTTCCATCTCATGATTACAGCTGGTACAAAATGCAGCTGCTCTGTTTGTTATTAGGATGACACAAAGTTTTAAAAAATTAAATTTTTCAGCTTGCTCTGCCTCAATCAATTCAAAGGAGTTGGGCCTTGCTGTTCACAGAAGACAATTTGAAACAAACAGAAGCTTTTAATGGAAAACAAAGAAAAAAAGTCTATACACACCCCTCAAATGATACTTGGCTGACTCCTTTTGCTCTTAATACAGCAGCCAGAATTTTAATTTTGAATAAAAGTCTATCAATTCTTAGATGCTAATCTCATCTGTTATTCTCAAAGCATCTATGTACTCGTAGAAAAAATGGTTCTAAACAGTACCAAATTAGGGTTCTTCAGCATGTAACAATAGCAGAACCCTGTATAGAGACTAAGACTGAGACCACTGAGTTGTGAAGCACCATCTTTTTAGATTGCGAAAGATGTCGTTATTACTGTATGTTCTGCCTGTTGGAACCAGATTCTTCTGGAATGTCATAGTGTGTTAACTGTTGCAGGGCTGCCCAAAGCTGCAGTCATCACACATTTACAGTCTCTGAAGGCAGCAGGTGGGTTTTGGGCGTATGGCGGCACAGGAAGTGATGTCATCTACACGCCGCTTCCCCTGTATCATAGTGCTGCCTCGCTTGTAGGCATTGGAGGCACCATTGAATTGGGTAATGCTTTTAATTAAACCTTTTAATGAATAACCTATAGATGATTGCAAATATTGATGTTTTCTTGTGGTAATTAATGATATCCATTTCATCTAATTCAAACACTCAAATTGGGTGAAAGAATGTTTATGATTGCTCTTCAAGGGTCACCTAAAAATTAAAATTCTGTCATCTTTTACTCACCCTCATGTCATTCCAAACCTGTATGCATTTCTTTCCAGAGAAGATAATTAAAAGATGATATTTAGAAAAATGTCTCTGTAGATTAATCATTAAAAGATCATGATCTCGATTCAAACAGCCACACAATATTATTCCTAAATGACAATGATTTGGCTATGGCTATTAAACCTTTGTCAAATACGATCACAGCGACTTTCTCTCTCTGCGTGAACTGTGGGAGAATGGTGATCTCTGTCTTTAAAAAAACAAACAAAAACAAATCATGGTTCTCGATTTTTCCTGAATCATGCAGCTCTATGTCTGATTGTTTTTGTCAATACAATGAAAGTCCAATGTTGTTTGAACACCAACATTCACAACATGTTCCTGTATCTTCTTTTTCCGGTATAAATGATGACAGAATGTTGATTTTAGGTTGAACTATCCCTTTAAGATTCTTTTACTCCACTTTGAATATATGTTTTTAATAGACTTCTCACTAAAATAATTACAATTTAGGAACTTATAGTATGCAATACAATTAGTACTGAATATAATTACAGCAGTCAAGGCAACTAATACGGCTTCTTTTTTAGCCTTAAGGCCCATTCACACCAAGAATGATAATTATAAAAATAGCGATATAGTTCTAAAAATTGTTCTACAGTAAATATAAATAGCAGAGTCCACACCACAGCAATATCTATAACAGCACTGATAATTTTTATATATATATATATATATATATATATATATATATATATATATATATATATATATATATATATATATATATATATATATATATATATATATATTTGCGCTGATGAATGATAGCTAATCAGAATCAGCCCTGGGGGGTATACCAGAAAGCGGGTTATGTGACATACCCTGGTATATTTAAGAGTAAGTAAGCCCATAACCTCAACTTCCGGTTCCAAAAATGGAGGTAACTTTCATGGTATGTAAATATCCAGAGGAGCTTACTCTCTGAGTTGGAGCAAGTTATGTTCCAGGGTTAGTTTGCTTAAGAGGTATTCAGATGTGTGTTGGTGACATTAACATAACTATATTAATTAAATAAGTTTCTAAATTTCTTACATAGTTATACATATAATATATTGTAACAAAGTTCGTAAATATGGAAAGAAGGAGGCGACGGGCGCGCGAACGTAACAAAACAACTTTAAACAATCAAACTCGGGCCCACGCCCCACGGTGGCTCCTCCCCGTTACCGCGGCAGGCAGCAGGCATTTGGCTTTGGCGCGAACAGCGGCTCCTCCCCTCCGCTCCTCTCTTGACGGCCCCACACCCACACCTCGGCCCAGGCGGCGGTAGCGAGCTTCTTCCCCCCACCTAACACCTCGAATTGCTCCTGTCCACCGCTCGGGCAAGCGCTCTCGCGGTCTTCACTCCCCGCAACCCGACGCTCCCACCGCACCGCGGATCCCCCCCCAGCGAGGGCTCATCGACAGCATCGACCGACTTCCTCTCCTCCGGTCGGCACGGGTTTCGCACAGTTACGTAAATATGGGAGAAGAGGAGGGGAACCGGCGAACGTATAACACGTAATAACAACTTTAATCAACCAAATAAAAAAATATAAGTAATAGGGCGGCAGTTTCACGTTTCCTCACGGCGACTGCCCAAACCAAATAAAACAATAAAACAAAACATAAATCCCCAGGCCTTCTCTCTCTCGTCCCTCCTGTCGTCTCCTTTATCCTCCTTTATGCTTCCGGAGCTCCCCCGTGGGAGAGATACGAGAGTGCTCCGCGCACCTGACGCTCGTTAACGCTAAACTCGCCGCGCCGTCGCGCCGTTCTCCCGCCCCCTCCCCGCCCGCCCATATATATATATATATATATATATATATATATATATATATATATAAATAATAATACAGTACATGCATACATATATGTATAATAGTGCTTTATACTTATTATAATAGTGCTTTATACTATATATTGTAATCTCATACATGGATCTGCTTTTTTCCTTTTTATAATGGGATGTTTTCTTTTCTATAAGTTCTATAATAAAATACATATATGATTATGTATGATTAGGTTATGTAAATTGCCATTAAACAAAATAAGAAAGAAGAAGAGCGGCAAGCTTTTTCTTAGTGTCTGTTTCCATGGGGACTCATCGATTTGTCACTCGGTTGAAAATGTCTTGTGTGTTAACTGGGAACATACTCTGGGTTGGCTGAACTTACTTCCTGATGCGTTTTTGGAACCAGCATACCTTTGGTTTTGGTTAATCAAATTTAGGGTATATGTGACAGTAAGTTAACTTTGCTTTCTGGAATACCCCCCTGCTTTAAAGCGCTTGAGCCTGGCAGACAACAACTGCAGCATGCTTGTAATAAACAGAATGATATTGTGCATTACGTGGACACTAATATAGTTATCGTTATATTTATCTTTATAGTTATCGTTTTTGATGGGAATTTAAAGTGCATGTTTCTGTTGCACAGTAAAGACAGCAAATGTTATAACAGTGTGTGCTGGATTTAATGGGTTAGACCACTTTCTTATCTTACGTTAGAGCGATTACAAAGTGTTTGCTAAACCAGCTGCCCAAACACAGACCCCAGTGCTAGAGACCATTCATCATTCTGATTCAAGTATACATGCATTGTTGCTTAATACAGATATTCTTGAAGTCAGTGTACAGTGTTTGGTTACATTTTGCCTTAGATGATCATGGGAATGCTTTCTTTTGACCTAGGATAAATGACAAAGGGTATGTAACTTTGTTTGGCCATTCCTTAATTCATTCATTCCTTCATTTATTCATTCAGCCTTTAAATACAGATGATACTTTGAGTACAAGAGCTGTCTAATGCTGCCAAACTGTTTCCATTCAGCACACCGGTTTAATTTTCTGCCCTTTCACCAAAACCAAACAGAATTAGCGTGTTAATGAGCTGTATTGAACATCCCTGTGCACTGTTCATCACCAAAAACTGCCTTATTTATTACATCAGACTGAATGGTTGAACTTAATTGCTAAGAATGTTTAGTTTCATATCTGTCTCTGTGCTTTTGTCATTTAGGTGCCACCTGTGTCCTGAAGAAGAAGTTTTCAGCCTCTCAATTCTGGAATGACTGCAGAAAACACAATGTCACCATATTTCAGTACATAGGAGAACTTTGCCGATATCTGTGCAATCAGCCTGTGGTACAGTACTGCCTGCTCTCCTCATTTCAGTGGTTTCATCATATTCTTATGTGTGGGTTGGGAATATACAGCATGTGGGTCATTCTCAGAAAATGGTGCCATTTTTGCTTGATAATTTCAGCAAAATTTGTATTTGCAATTTTTTATTTAATGCATCACTAACAGGTAGAGTTTAGATCGGGCCCAAAAAATTAAGCCCGAGCACGTTGTGTCCGAGTCCAGCCCGGCCCGACACATTAACTGCAATTATGAGCCCGAGCCCGATTTACACCCGACCATTTTTTTTTTTATACGTGGATCGTTATTTACTTTTTTTTCCCTTCCAAATCTTCACTCGCATCCCACCTATTTTCGCAGGGGATTATAAGCGTTTTCTCCTTTCGTTTGCTTATAATTAAGTCTATTATAGGCTACCTATTCATATTCTTTGCTGTGGTAAAGTAGAAAAAACACTGTAGGACGGATATACCTTTTTACTTCAAATTTTATTTAGCACAGTTTGTAAGCCATTTGTTATTAGACTTCAGGCGTGTCAAGTTTATTTGTAGGCTATAGCGTATAAACACACCGACGATTTTAGTTTCGCTTTCTCTGGGCAGTAGGCTACAAAATCAAACCCTAATGACTTGACCCTGTGGAAGAAAAAATTCGATCTTCAGACCTTTTACAAGGATACCTGAAACAATCTGGCCTGGTTGCGCAATTATCGAAGACGGGGTAAAATGGTTCCATACCTCCGACTTTCCTCCAAACTTTCACAAAGTTAATTCTCCTGTTTTTATTTTCTTCTTTACTTCTTGAAGCTCCATGTTGCACTTAAGCTATACAATACAGCTGCCCGGTGTGATTCGTGTGAGACTGCGAGTGAGGAGACGCAGCCGCTGCGCATTATACGTGACTGCATTTAGTTTTTTTTTTACGTGTCTAACTTGTTCAAAGTTGTCCGCATTTGTTACTCAGTTATAGTATTAGTATTTACTTTGCGGATATATATATATATATATATATATATATATATATATATAATATATATATAGCTTTCTCTCCCCACCCAATTAGGCTAAAGTAATGATTTAAACACCATTGCTTGATCAAAGGGACCGGCCCGGCCCAGCCCGAGGATAGTGGTGGGAATTATCGGCCTGACCCGGCCCACGGGTCAAGTTCGGGCTCAGGCTCGGGCAGAGAATCTAAACTCTACTAACAGGTTGAGTATAAATATAGTAAATGTATAATTTTGAATTTAAGAATCGTTATCAGTTCATCAAAATTAAAATTGATTAAAATGAATTAATTATTATTGTCAACCCAGCCCTACCCCCCCCCCCCCCCCCCCCCCACACACACACACACACACACACTTTTCAATAGAATGTTCAGTAATTTAAATAAAATCTAAATATGGTATAGACCAGTAATAATTTATTGCATTTTTTTCAACCCAGAAAGTTTGTAATTGTAATGGAAATTCTTCTTTTGTGTTCCACTGAAGAAAGAAAGGTTTAGAACAACATGCCAGTGAGTAAATGAAAACAGAATGTTCACTTTGGGGTAAACTAAACTAAATCTAACCTTTCCTCCTGTTTTCTGAGCATGACCTTTGTGAAGTTTTTGATGATGTCTGCTTTGAGGTCATTCGGTTTGAAATCATAAATGCTTGGTTGTAGTTTGTGTAAATGAAAGAGCATATATTACGTAATCTCATAACAATAAGACCAGCCACGGTCCTGTAAACTCCACATTAATGTCTTCATTATGCATCATGCCTCATTACTTTAACAATCAACCCAGGACTCCAGAAGGATCCATACTCAGAAGCTCACTGCAGTGCTTGTCTGTCTTTGGTCACGCAGACAAACTGCAAAGAAAGAATCCATGTGCTCTGTGAATCTGTGAAAATGAACTTTTTAGTTTGTGTGGGGTTGTCATGTTTTCATGGCTAACTGACAGACAGCTCTTTTGTTAATGTTTTTCATTCACAGTTCATGTGCGTCAGGATATCAGCGTGTCCCACAGTCTGTCAAAGATCTCTTTGTGCCTGTCCTCTAACACCGCCCGGACGGTCACACCGTATTCATCAATGTACTCACTACAGACACACCAATGTGCAAGCTCAGCAAACACAGAAAACGTTACAGTGACACATTCTGCAGCAGGAACATCCACATATGAATCTCTGCACACACACAGTTTTCAAAGTGGGACATGTATTGTGTAAGAGCAGGACATGTTATTTGTCAATCCACTGATGAGCTTTAACTGACAGCACACACAACCACGAGGCTGTTGTGAATATGGAGTGGTTCTGCTGGTCTGACTGGCTTGTATTGTTCACCCACACACGTTCTTACTGAGAAATGCAGCTCTGCTGAAAGAATCACTCAGACTTGCATCGAAGGAAAAACACGAGCCAGAGGGTGAGCTATTTTGACATAAGCAACAATGTAACAGCCACCCCGATCACCCTAGCATTGTGGTAGTGAGTTCTGCATGGACCAACACTACTCACATTTTCTTTTCATTAATTACACGCTGGACTGAAACCTAAAGCTTTATATGAAAAACGGGACCCGGATCAAGCATGCCACTTTGCCGGTTTCTCCCAGGGCATGCAAGGCATCTCTGTTGTCATTAATCTTTCACTATGCAGAATCTGTGTGTGATCCTAAAAATCCTTAAAATGTGTTGTGTGTCTATTAGGTAGAGAATGAGAAGGATCACAGGGTGTGCATGGGTGTTGGGAATGGACTCCGACAGGATGTCTGGAGAGAATTCCTCCGGCGTTTCGGGGAGATCCGAATGTGTGAGATCTACGGCTCCACCGAAGGAAACCTGTGCTTCATGAACCACATCGGCAGGATTGGAGCTGTCGGACGCTCCAATTTCTTTTACAAGGTTAGTTCAGAAACTCATTACAGCGACTCAGTTTGTCAAGTTTAAAGGGCAACAAAAAGATAAGCAAGTCTTTGTAAATATTTGAACTAGATCTAATATAGGGGTGTATCTCGAGTCAGGTATCTGACAAACATGTGATTGCGCCAGAATTCATTACTTGCACCTCTTTGCTTTGATGTGAAAAGCCCAGGGTCAATGACCATGAGTACCAGAGCATAAATATGTGTTGTGTGTTTAAGATGTTCTTTTTTAGTTTGTATTTGTTTTGATGCTGTGTGCTGGTTCCAACTGAAAATGAAGGTTTTTGTGTAAAGTTTTTACTAAATTAAACCCAAAGTATAGATTTTTACGCATACACTAGTGTATGTTAAAGTGCACACACATCCGCAGTCCAATTTTTTCTAAACGAGAGTACTTTGTATGCTCAGCTTTAAAGCTTCATTTTTGCCTGTTGTCAACGACTACTAAAGATGAAACAAAAATATCCATGTTGATGAGTGCTCTTCTGTATAGACATACGATATTCATTTTATTTGTGCAGATCTTAAAAAAAAAAGTCTTAAATTTGCTTTACAAGTCTTTACTCTGACAGATACGCTAAATAATAACTGTATTGGGCTACTAATGGACAAAGTCCAGTAATCTTGGAGTTCAACTTAGTTTCAGTTCAGTTTAAAATATTAAATTATTAATTTATTTTAAATGACAGAGGAAGACGTTATCGTGGGCCAAGCTATGTTATTTTTAATTTGCGTCATAGATTACTCTCACATGTGTCCTGTTGCATGAAGCTAGTTGAACAAACAAGTTTTAAAGTAGGCTTAGAGTAGACAAAACCATACAAATCCAACCTGATATAGATCAGGGTCCCGTACCATGATGGTAGTTAAACAAACTCGGGTTACAGGTTTAGTTTCGAGTTGACAAAACCAAACCAATCCGAATAGGCTTTGTTGGTACCATGACGTTGATCATCAACTCTGTCAACTTAGGCTTTGATCCTGCGTTTAGGTGTGACTTCAGTAGCGAACAGCCAATCACATGATGTGGAACTGTGAAACTGCGATTCACTTCTCTCAAGAGAAGCAGCGTTATTCACTTCTTTCTTCAGCAGAATATTACACGATTGAAAAATATTAAGAATTTAAACAAATTTACACAGGAAGAAGAAAAGAGCTGTCAATGTAAGTAAAAGTTCTGAAGTTAGATAATATAGTTGATATAGAATCAAACATTTAAGCTCGCATGTAATAATTTGTATAGCTGTATCTATTGGTTCTAAAGCTTATTTATATTACCTTTTATATATTTATATTCATTTATTTATATTCAAGTGCTTAATAATAATTGATCAACTAAAATTACACTTGTAATGGAGTAAGGGTAAAATAGTTACATAAATAATATCTAAATCATACAAAATTATTAATATAAAGAAGCATTGCTGAAAGCCAGACGATTTTGTCTTTAAAAATCATTTGCTATGTTGAGACCTGTTGTGAAACAGGAAGAGTGACTTTATTGCATCATGTGTCACTTTTAGTAGCGGCTTCCTGGCCAAACTAAGGCAGGGAACATTCTGGGTCTTACCGCTAGTTTTTGATAAACATTTTTATGCTGTACATGAATAAATATGCTGTACACATCACTTTTGCACTTTTGGCAGAATTCTAATCAAAGACTTTATATATTAATGGACTTTGTTCTAATGTCCTTGCATTATTCAGCCTGAAGGTTGTGCTCTAATGTTCATTGAGTCTATTCTCAGAACAAACACAACAGAACTATATAAAGGTTATTCACATGAGCACATTTAAACTAAAGGATTTATACTTATATTAATTTGATATGCTAGTCCACATTATAGGAAGAACAGACATGCCAACTCATGCCAGCAGACACATAGCTGAAGCAGACTGATATAATCGGGGCAGAACTCTGATTGGCTGCTCAGTATAGCAAACGAGTCAGTTCACGCAAATATAAGCAAAAGTTATGAAAGCAAGCAAAGAAGTCATGACGACACCGACAGCAGCTTCTTCTAATTTCACGTCATCTTACCCGAGCGCTCGAATGGACGAATATTTTCTTAATAACATGAGTGGAGTAAAGAACGTGATCAGTATGATTGATATTCAAAACGGTAAGCAAGCGCTGCTTTTTTTATGCTTTGTATACATGCAGTCTTAGTTTCGCTTACCCTTTTTGAATGACGAATATTGACAAATATATCTGCTTAAATAGACAGTTATCTCCTGTATACGTGGGTGTCGAGCATCGGTTTGGTGTGTCAGGGCAACTTTGGACCCAGAAGCTGCCGATGTGAGCCAACCCCGCAGTCTGCTTTCGTCGTTGGTGTTGGTTTGGTGTGTTCCCGGGTTTAGAGTTTCAGCTTTTTCACCACAGATTTATATTAGAAATTTGTGTGGTGCTGTAGAGTTGGGGAGGACTCTGAGGCCAGCTTCCCCGCTTAGTACATGCCTGCCAATCACAAACACATTTTCAGTTTATTATTAACTCCGTGTATATACATGTTTGGTCTATGTTTGGATGAATATTTTGGACCACTCATCTGCCCTTTTGAGTGGTCACCTTGCTCACAGCTGATTGGTTCAATTTTGGTTTGAGATCTCTTACCTGGAACATTACCTGCCATGGAGAAGCCATGTAGCGTAAGTTACTATGACAATGAACACTGCTAAAAGGCAAACAAATTTACATGGTGCCAAAAAGCCAGGGTTGGCGCTAACCAAACTGAAACATACCTAACAAAAACCGGCTTCATGGTATAGACCCCCGGTTCATTGGGCTCACAATGCTTGGTATAAACATTCTCTGTCAGCTCAGGGTTTGATCCAGAGTGTGGATTTGTGATTAAATCTGTATCTTAAAGTGTGTCATGTGTGGCAAACAGCCAATCACACAGAAGGAGAGCATCAGTTTGATTCACTTCTTGTGAGAGAGCCGCGCAATTCTGAAGATTAACAGATAGTTGTGAAAAAATGTCATGATTTTAAATGCATTTACAAGGCAAGAGTAAACTGCTGCTACAGCAAAAGTTTGAGAACCAACTAAATGGAAATATCTGACAATATCAATGCAAGTGAATCAGCTGAATTTAAATAATTTATATAGATTCTCAAAGAGCTCAGAAGAAAACGCTTGAGCAAGAGATACAGGGGGAGTGGCTTTACTTAATCAGATATAGGTCACTTTGCTCACAGCTGATTTGTCCAGCTTTTGTTTGCAACTAAACAAGCACCATTTGTACCCTAAAGGAATTGGCACTTATCACAGAGGGATGCTTCCTGTGAGACTCTAAATGAAGATTCATGCTCTCTTGGCATGTCGTCAACCTGTTGCTTAATTATGGAGTCTTGAGTGTTTCCCATAATACATGATCAGTGTGAGTGGACAGGTGCTAGTAAGAGCATTGACATGTAATCCTCATTGTGCTATTCTTAGATGCTTCAGATTACAAAACCTCACAAAATATGGCTTACAGCAGTCATGTGAGCACATGCAAAATCCAAAATATTATTCTCAAAATAATGTCACTATAGAGAATTAGTGTGATGCATGTCACACCCATGCAGTACTTGACAATACTTGTATAATTGGTGTACATGTGTACAATTCAGGATCACCCAACAATGAAGGTGACCGGATCTGTATGTAAGAGAAACAGGTCAATTTAGCTCAAAGTGAATTATTAATTCATTTTATATGGAATTTTGAAAGAGTCACTTATTTTATGAGAGAGCAAATTAATCATCCAGTGTTCATTTGAACCTTTCGTTACTATCAGCTCTGCAAGCGGGATATCCAAACTATAGCGAAAACACTATTTATTAGCAAGGTAACATACAGTGGGTACAGAAAGTATTTAGACCCCCATAAATTGTTCACTCTTTGTTATATTGCAGCCATTTGCTAAAATCATTTAAGTTCATTTTTTTTCCTCATTAATGTACACACAGCACCCCACATTGACAGACAAACACAGAATTCATTTTTGCAGATTTATTAAAAAAGAAAAACTGAAATATCACATGTATCACATTGTAAATATCCAAGTTTTCAGACCCTTTGCTCAGTATTTAGTAGAAGCACCCTTTTGATCTAATACAGCCATGAGTGTTTTTGGGAAAGACGCAACAAGTTTTTCACACCTGGATCTGGGGATCCTCTGCCATTCCTCCTTGCAGATCCTCTCCAGTTCTGTCAGGTTGGATGGTAAACGTTGGTGGAGAGCCATTTTTAGGTCTCGCCAGAGATGCTCAATTGGGTTTAAGTCAGGGCTCTGCCTGGGCCATTCAAGAACAGTCACGGAGTTGTTGTGAAGCCACTCCTTCGTTATTTTAGCTGTGTGCTTAGGGTCATTGTCTTGTTGGAAGATAAACCGTCGGCCCAGTCTGAGGTCCTGAGCACTCTGGAGAAGGTTTTCATCCAGGATATCACTGTACTTGGCCGCATTCATCTTTCCCTCGATTGCAACCAGTCGTCCTGTCCCTGCAGCTGAAAACACCCGCCACCACCATGCTTCACTGTTGGGACTGTATTGGACAGGTGATGAGCAGTGCCTGGTTTTCTCCACACATACCGCTTAGAATTAAGGCCAAAAAGTTCTATCTTGGTCTCATCAGACCAGAGAATCTTATTTCTCACTATCTTGAAGTCCTTTGGGTGTGTTTTTTAGCAAACTCCATGCGGGCTTTCATGTGTCTTGCACTGAGGTGAGGCTTCTGTCGGGCCGCTCAGCCATAAAGCCCCGACTGGTGGTGGGCTTCAGTGATGGTTGACTTTCTACAACTTTCTCCCATCTCCCAACTGCATCTCTGGAGCTCAGCCACAGTGATCTTTGGGTTCTTCTTTACCTCTCTCACCAAGGCTCTTCTCCCCCGATAGCTCAGTTTGGCCGGACGGCCAGCTCTAAGAAGGGTTCTGGTCGTCCCAAACGTTTTTCATTTAAGGATTATGGAGGCCACTGTGCTCTTAGGAATATTTTTTGGGAACCTTGGCCAGATCTGTGCCTTGCCACAATTCTGTCTCTGAGCTCTTCGGGCAGTTCCTTTGACCTCATGATTCTCATTTGCTCTGACATGCACTGTGAGCTGTAAGGTCTTATATAGACAGGTGTGTGGCTCTCTAATCAGTATAATCAAACACAGCTGGACTCAAATGAAGGTGTAGAACCATCTCAAGGATGATCAGAAAAATGGAGAGTACCTGAGTTAAATATATGATTGTCACAGCAAAGGGTCTGACAATTTAAGGGGGTCTGAATACTTTCTGTACCCACTGTAGATCAGCAGACATGAAATTTATAGGCACATAACACAAGACACTAGGGGTGGGAATTGCAGAGTTCCTCACGATTTAGGGACTCCGTGATAATATCATGATACAGTGATTCTGCGACAATATATTGCTAGACAATCCTATAATGATACATTGCGATATCTAAATATGAAATATCTGTCTAAATATGAAAACAAAATGTCAATGAAAAGGCTGCAAGTTTGCAAGTTTTCTCTCTTTTGTTAAAATTCAAACGGTCAGAAAACAGCACAAACAAAAAAGTTCTTTAGTCTGTAAATTAAATTTAACATTTTAAGTAAATTAAACATTTTATGATTATACATTTTAAAAGCTTAAAATTTTCTTTGCGTGTAAACTGACACATTTAGCCCGTTAACTGCTTACCAACCTTTTTTAAACCTGGGAACATCTCAGTGTTTATCAGCTTCCTTAAAATAAACCTGGGAATAGTGTTGTCAAAGGTACCGACTTCGGTATTTTAAAATGTAAAAATGTGATGATACCAGCATAGCCTAGCATTTTGACCACTGTTGGACGGAATCTCTCTCTCGGATAAGCGGCAGAAAATGAATGAATGAATGAAAAAAAAAAAAGAATGGACGGACTCTTAAACGCCTCTGATTGGCCATGTTGTGTTCATGAGCATATATGTCTGTGATTGGCTACAATCAGCAACGCTTCAAAAACATATTGTAAATAGACATATTTGACTCTCGTCACAGAGTCTTACAAATTTACACGGGAGCATTTGAAAGCAGGCGACTATCAGCGGATAAATGAATCCTCTGATAGACACCTGCTTTCAAACGCTCCCATGTATATCTGTAAGTGCTCAGTGAAGAACGTCAAAGATATCTACGTTTGTCACATCAATAGTATAAAAGCCTGAGTGCGTCCAGACTTTGAACTTAAACGTGGCTGAGACTTCTGTCATTTCTTAAGTAGGGTTATTAAAATGCACCAGATTTTCTAGAATCTGGAGGTATACTTCAGTCTATCCTTTGTGCCTTTAAATGAGGATTGAAGGGGGGGTTCCCGGGTTCGTTGATTTGCCAAAGGTGGTTTTGTGTCTGCATTGGAGTTGTCTTGGGAAGCCAATCACATGGGTGTGTTGGCAGATGAATGGATGCAGAGTCTCCATCGTGGCTGAAATTTAGTTTTGAGATGGGACAAGACTGTAGAGCAAAACTTAACTTTGAACACGAGACTCTAAACAGAAAAGAAAGGAAACTAAGTAATAGAAAGAAAAGTGAGAGAGACGAGGGTAGTTAGATGGCTAGAATGAAGTTGATTTTCATCTCATCTTGATCTTCTTCTGATCCAAACTCTTTGAAAGGTTCTGACCAATTAGCTATGGTCTTTTGGTTCAGAAGTGGATGTTTTCTCCTCCTCTCTCTCACGATAAATTACATGTTATCACCTGGTCTCTTAACTTTTCCTCTGTTGGCTGTATGATTTCTATTCACAATACTATACATTTTACACAGACTTTATTCTAGTCATTTTCAATTATGAGGAGATGAACCTACTGATAGGATTCAAGAAACACTTTCAGTCAACCATTCTATAGTTATAATAATTACATGAATTGTGTGATCTAAGCAGAAAAGTCACATTTAGGTTGTTGACATGATAGAATTATGCAGTTGAATGATGTTTGATTATAAGTCTGTCTACCATCCTTTTTCAATGATTTTATGCAGTTTATATGCAAAAACAGTCTCGTGGGTTTTCCTATGGATTTCAACTCTGTCACTGAGAGGTCACTCAAAAGAAGAAGGTCTGTTTTGTATCTATGTTTCGGGGATCAAAGATTTGCCCTCTTCAAACCAATACGACTTTTACGAAACGCCTAATGTTGACAATGTTCTTCCTTTTAGCTAGGATTATCTCTTTAAAGCTTGCAAGGCAATAAAGTACTTAGCTGGGGGGGGGTCAGCAGCCTAGAGCCCACTTGATTGATTTATGGACTGTTGAGTTGGGTTTTATGTGGAATTATGTTTGAACAAATCATCTGGAAGATTAATTTGTGTCTGGTTCTCACTCTAATCCTAGAGTGTGTATAATTACATGTTGTGTGGTTATAATTACCTAGTCTTTATTAGAGAAACATTTTTTTTATGCTTATGTTTAACATTTACAGATTATAGAACAGAATCTACATGTTTAAATAAATTTAAGATTATCAGGTTCAAATTATTCTAGTTAATAAATGTAGTAATAAATAGTGTGAACTAAATAATTTATTGCTGCAATGTCGTGCATGTGTTAGTTACAATCTTTGAAATTAAATTGTTATCATAAATACCTGCATCAGCACTACAAAAGATCATCAGTTGACCTTGTAATGGATCCACTGTTGGCGAGTTGTAGTGTGAACCCAAGCGCAGTTTATTTAAGTCCAAACTTAAATCCAACGGCTTGGCACGGCCAAACCAGAACACTCACCACAGTGGTTAAAGGGACAATAATCGACAAGGAACAATGCAAACATGAGGGCTTAAATAAACAGACTAAATTACAAACAAGGGAACACTGATGAACAATGATTAAACTAATGAACCAATAGAAACAAGACATGAAACAAGGGCAGCACAAGACCACATGACAAACAGGGGAATCACATGACATGACATAAGGGAGCACATGGTAAACATAAAAATGAAACATGACAATGACCACATGGGATACATGATTAAACTCCAAAATAAGGACATGAAACATGAACATGAAAACAAAAGCAAAACTAGATGTTACAGATCTCAAATTATAATCAATGAAGCTAACTAACATTTTAAGCTCATGAGAGAATTAACTGAGATGAAATAATAGATAAATATCTTCCATTCCAAAAAATGTTTGTAAAGAAATACGATCTGCACTAGAGAGTTTAGTCATTAAATTTGAAAAAAAAAAATTAGTGTTCATGCTGAAGGTTGTGTTTGGTCATATCGGTCTCCTATATTTGAATGATGTTGTCATCCAGATGATGAATATGCTCCTCTTAGAATATGCTGAACCCAGCTGTCTGAAACACTGAGTGTTTTGTTTGTTTTTGCAGTTGATTTTTAAGTATGATCTGGTGAAGTATGACCTGATCAGAGATGAGCCTGCGAGAGACCAAAATGGATTCTGCCAGCATGTTCAGAAAGGTGAGAACTTCTGAAACATTTGGGTCAATTCACCCAAAAATCTGTCATTAATTACTCGCCCTCATGTTGTTCCACACCCGGAAGACCTCCCTCCGGTCATCTTCAAGACACAAGCTAAGATATTTTTGATCAAAACCAAGAGGTTTCTAATCCCCCACAGAAAGCAATGTAAATACCACATTCAAGCTCCAGAAAGGTATGACATTTTTAAAATGGTCCACGTGACTACAATTTTTCAATCCTAATGTTATGAAGCGACGAGAATACTTTTTGTGTACCAAAACAAAAGTAACAATTTATTCAAAAATTTCTTCTCTTCCCGGTCATTCTCCTATGCTGTTTACAACATATAGACAGTACAGCCTTCCATGTTCTACGTCAGAACATTGACTCCGTATTGGCCAATGCTGTTTATGTGAGTAGCACGACGTGTGCGTGTGATGCGGATGCAGGAGCTGGCCAATAATGAGTTGGCATTCTGACATGGTAATTGTTTTTTTCTATGGGGGATCAGAGAACTCTTGGATTTCATCAAATATTTTAATTTGTGTTCCAAAGATGAATGAAAGTCTTATATGTGTGGAACGACATGAGGGTGAGTAATTAATGACAGAAATTTAAAACCAAGCCTGACCTAAACCCGAAATTGCTTTCTTACAACAAATATCTTTTCACATATTGTATTTCAATATTGCATGCAACAGTAAGTAAAGAAAAATGTGAAAAAATAGCTTCATCAAGGCAAGGAACTGCCTCAGACAAAAGAGCACAAGAGCAAAAGATGAAAGACACATACCAGCACCTATGGAACTCAAACATGTGTTGCCCAACACAAACATCTCCTTATCAATGTTAAGGAATAAAGAGTGTGAAGGAATAGAACTGCATCAACAGCTGATTGCTTGAGTCACTTTGGATAAAATCTGTAAAAAAAAAAAAAATTCTGCTAAATTAATAAAATGTACATGGTTTCAGCCATCCAAATAATGCAGTGAGAGAGGTCGAGTTCAGACCATCTTGCAGGCTTGTTTAGCAAATTCACAGAAAAGAACCTTGAACTCAAAATTATTTGCAAATGATTGGCTTACCTTGTTGCGATTTTAGGTAGCTGACAGAAATACAGGACATGCATCATATTTACTGAAATTTTCTGGAAAATGATTCTTAGGTCACTTTGCAAATTTATATAAGAAAAAACATTAGTGAATAGTACATTGGCGGAACTTTCGGGGAAATTTGTTAGTCAAAAATGTTGATTGGAAGTATTTGAGTAAATGTAATTAGTTACTGTGCTTAAGTATCTTTATGGCTACTTTGTACTTTGACTGAGTATCAAAGATATAAGCAACATTTACTCTTTACCTGACTACATTTTTGATTAAGTATATGTACTCTTTACTCTTATACATTTGTGATGAGTGATGCACTTATAATCTGGGGCAAATTCCAAACAGCATTTTTACTCCCTTGAAGGGCACTTCAAG
Organism: Opsariichthys bidens; assembly: GCA_037194245.1. Taxonomy (NCBI): domain Eukaryota; kingdom Metazoa; phylum Chordata; class Actinopteri; order Cypriniformes; family Xenocyprididae; genus Opsariichthys; species Opsariichthys bidens. Next base: position 23,404,813 of record CM074289.1, on the reverse strand, counting down.
AAGGAGATTTGCAGGGGTGTTTCAAACTAAATTGAACAACTGAATCCCTTCTCGAAGTGCCCTTCCACACGGCTGTTAGCAGAGGGTGGATGCGACAGTCCGTTCAAGGAACTAATTTTATCATTTATGGTCATGAGACCCAGACAATACTCATAATTCATTTCAGGGTTCCAGACTGCATATGCGACCTTTTTTTGAGGAAGTGCGAGTTAAAATTTTATGTGGTCGCATTTGTGCGAGTGCATGATCATGTTATTCGTGCGTGTGTAACAGAACGAGGTATCAGCAGCTGCTGCCGTCCGTAACAGTTTTGTTTTCAAAATGAACAAAATTTATATAATGAACGAGTACATTATGAATCAATTTTCCAAACCATGTTTTTGTCTTATCCTGAATCACTACGGTGCGCCTATAATAAGTGTTTATATTCGGACTATTTCAGACCGGGCTTGGCTCGGCTCGGCTGCGGAGTATCCCAGTACCTGCGTGACTCGTCATGGACAAACAGAGAGAAGTAGTTCCGGCTACAATGTTCTTCCGCAAGACACACGCAGTTCTATTTATTAACCATGAGAGAGCGAACGTACAGGCGCATTACACAATGATGATGAAACAATTAGGAATTCAGGAAATTTAGGAATTAAGCCATTTAAAAACAAAAAGGTTAATAGCTGAATAATAATCATAAAAAAACAAAGTTTGGAGTTCAAGGATGCTGGTGGAAAGGACGACCCAGCATACAGACACAACTGATGAGAGCACAGGTACAAAGGCACTACTTCAACAGCAATGCCTTAGACCAGGTTCCTCAATAGGTCGCAAGAGAATGTTTGGTCTGCGCTAATCTCAAGGTAACGTATATAGGCACGTCTCTGTCTCGAAAATTCAAATGCAGCATCATTGCTTATGTTGCGTAACCACTGGTGCGTTGAAAATGCTTGCGCTCCACGCCAGTGGTCACGCACAGTTCATCTGTCAGCGACTCAAAAACTGACTAGACAAAATAGACTCAAATGTGAATGGACTGAAAATGTTTGGTTTATTTTGTCTGACCAACCACAACAAAGAAAGTAAATTGTATGTGAGAAAGTACAGTGTTTGCTTTTATTAGTTACAGAAAGGCAAACTAAAGGCTAATATTTTCTCATTTACCTTAAACATTCAGCAAATACACATCTATATTATTAAAATAGATCGCTGAATATCTAGTTAACATTTAATTTTTCAGACCTTGCATATTTATTCAAATACAAAAGTAAGATTTTCTGAAGTGTTTGTAACCCGTGTGAACGCGCGTATTCTGAGCGTGACAGTCGATCCGTGTGAATTGAATTCAGACTTCAGTTCAGCTTCACGGAAATGCGATCAAAATAAATATTATATATATATTTATATTATATTGTGTTGAATTAAAATAAATATAAAACCATATATACCAGATTTATATCGGCCATCAGCCACTGTGATTTAATATATTTAAGATAAAAGACGAGTATTCATCAAGCATGCATTGATTAAAATTCAACTGAGAAAATTGGTAGCACCAGTGCAACCAGTGGAAAAGTGGATGGCGGGAGAGTTCGAGTTAACTTACAACCATAGTAATTCAAATTGTTTTGAGTTTTTTTTTTCATTACATTTCACACGTTATGTTTAAATAAGTTTCATAGCCAAACCAGTATGTCCAATGCGAGTAAGTAAAGCTACTTATTCCCTTTTTGTGCACTTGAGCATAACTGAGACTTGAGTGTTTGTAGACATATAAGAGTGTCCATCTTGATTTATTGCAATATTTAGGTGTTCAGTTTTATTTCAACTTTACATTTACATTTAATCATTTAGCAGATGCTTTTATCCAAAGCGACTTACAAGCGAGGCAAATAGACATAGGAAGTGCATCATTCGAAACGAGAATGTTCTGGAGAGTGATTTTGTGCCTCTCTGTGACGGTACCACAAGCCTTCATTCCTTTAGTGATCACAGGCTTCTGGTGGGGATGTAGCGTTGTAGCAGTGTGTGGAGGTAGGAAGGTGCAGAGCCTGTGGTGGATCTGTAAGCAAGCATCAGCACCTTGAACTTGATGCGAGCAGCAAGGGGTAGCCAATGCAAAGAGATGAAGAGGGGCTTGACGTGGGCTCTCTTAGGCTCGTTGCAGACGAAAGAAAGCTTTGCTCTCGTCTTGCCCTTTTTTCGAGGGACTCGGTCCAGCCATCTGTGCCTCGCAGTTGGAGACCTGCTACAGCCGAGGCGAATAGGAAACTTAAGTTGTGGGGCTCGCAGATGGTGCTCGTGGATGAATTTAAGAGGTATGAACATTTCTCATTCATCTGCGGCTGTCGAGGGTGAACTGCTTGCGTACTCCTTGCTTCAACCCATGACGAGCAAGACGTGGCTGATGAGATCGATGATATTTCCACGCCATGGCGAGATTAGATCTGCCATGGAAATGCGAGAAGCACGAGCCCACTGAGGTGCGACAATTCTGGGGAAAACCCTATTCTACCCGTATCCATCACACGCATGTAACTTATGCTGATATTGAGGAGATGCAGAAGCATGGGTATGTGTTGATGCCTCCGATCGAAGAGACGCTGACTAACTATCTCGTGAAGGGTGAGGCATCCACACTGAAGGCTCCATCTCAGCCTACTAAACCTTTGCGGATTACTTTACGTCTCAGCGGCAGAGCATATGCAGCAGTAGGTCAGGCCAAAGCGGTACACATTATGGCTGTGTTGCAGCCCTACCAGGCCGATATGCTGAAGGACCTGGACCAAGGCGAGGGGCTCCCCCCTGAAAGGGTAGAGGAGCTGCGGCGCACCACAGATTTGGCTCTCTGTGCCACCAAACAAACTGCAGCCATATTCAGTCAATCTATGGTGGCTATGGTGTGTATGGAGAGACATCTCTGGGTGAACCTGGCCGATGATGCTCCGGTTTCGCCTGGTCGGAAAGTTCAGAGAGGCAAAGTTGTGCTCCGCAGCTTTTAAAACTTGTATACTGCACCAGTCCAGGTCTGCGCCTGGAGATGGGTACAGAAGCCCAGCACTGCCACCCGCACTCTACTCCTCCAGTCTCTTGAGCTCCGACATGATAGCAGTTGTGAGTTGTAGGCTGTGGACCTCAAGTTTATTTGTTATGCCACTTCCGAAGCTCTGCTTTATGTGCTTAATTTGAGCATTGTCAGGCCTCCTCTCACTCAGAGAGTATCTTTTTTGAGACCTCCGCTCTCTGAGCTCCTCCAGGTTAACAATTTCAAGTTGTTAAGGCCTCCTCTCAATAGGAGTTGTTGGCTAATAATAGCATAGCTCTAGGAATATCAGTATATGTCGTCAGGCTCTTTGTGAACCTCCTTGGCTAATTTGAGCGTCGTCTTCTTTGAGGCCTCCTGGATATCAGTTGCAGGTTGCAGATTCTCTGTGAGCCTCCTCGCAGGTTTTCCTGTGTGTGGATCGTTGTTAGGCCTCCTCTCATTTAGAGAGTCATTATGATGAGGCCTCCACTCCTACAGCTCGACTTTTATGCAAGTCTTTATTTGCCAAGTTGTGAGCCTCCTTGGCTATTATGAGCATCATCAGGCCTCCTCTCTTTTTGAGAGTCACCTTTATTGAGGGCTCCGCTCTCTAGAGCTCTGTCTGGATATCAGATGTAGGTCACAGGCTCTCTTTGAGCTTCCTTGCAAGCCTTTCCTGAGCTTGGAATGTTGTTAGTCCTCCTCTCAATAAGGGTTGTTATGCTGAGGCCTCCGCTCCTAGAGCTTGCCTTTTTTTAGCTTAGTCATCAGACTCTCTGTGAGCTGCCTTGGCTATTATAGCATCTTTAGGCCTGATCTCATTTTTGAGAATTATCTTCCTTGAGGTCTCTGCTCTTTAGAGCTCCACTGGATATTGGATATTGTCCTTATTGTGAATCGTTGTTAGGCCTCCTCTCGATAGGAGAGTCATTTTGCTGAGGCCTCCACTCCTAGAGTTTGGGTAGGCAATAGGGTACTGTGCTTGGTAGTTAGTTAGGCTCTCTTTGAGCCTCCCTGGACAGTTCGAGTGTGAGACTCCTCTCAATCTGGGAGCTTAGTGAACCAGTTGGGCTCAACTTAGCATTGCCCTTGAGTTGGAGTGTTCCCTATTCTCAGGGAACCATGGTAACTTGCATAACCTGAGATTTAGTTTTTTTTTTACTCACAACAGCTAGAGCACCTTGTCTTGTCATTAATGTAGTGCGTATTTACATATAAGAATAATCATTTGAAGCATATTGTATGTTTTATTCACTGCGAAAATTGCCTGCATTTGACCGATATTACAGAATCATCAGCAAGCAGACTACCTAGATAGCATTGTGAATGTTTATGTGATTGTCAGTGCATGGGACACTAAATATAATTTTGGTTTTAATAAGATTTTCCCAATCAGTAGGCAAGAATCATTTGGACAACAAAGCACTTGAACGCAACAAGCTCGTAATCACGACTCATGAAGTGGGAATTATACAATTTCTGATAGCACGTGAAGGCAACATAAGTGTAGAAACATCTCAGAGATGAAACATTCTCATTTCCAGAGAAATGAGATGCACCAGAGCTAAATTTCAGGTGTTAGAAGCAAAGGGTCAGAATATCTACGTCAGTGATATTTCAGTTTTTTAGTTTTTCCATTAAATTTGTAAAATTGTCAGAGGGTTTCCTGAACTGTTTTGAGAACAAGGTTTTTTTTTAGTTTTTGTATTTCAAATAAAAGCCCTACTGTATTCTACATCTGAGTCCTCGCCATCCCCTCTGTTTCATGCCTGATCATCCTGTCAAGTTATTTTGCTATGTTTACCGGCTCACTAGACATGATCACATAATCATTGAAATGTCGTTCTGTAAATAAACGCATGATGACTTGAATTTTTCTCAATTTTGCTGTTTTCTGCTGATTTCTGATGTTTGTATGTTGATGATCAGGTGAGACGGGGCTGCTGCTGTCTAAGATCTGCAGTCAGAGTCCGTTCTTCGGATACGCTGGAAACAAACAGCTCACGGAGAAGAAGATCCTCCGAGACGTGTTTGTCAAAGGAGACGCTTACTTCAACACTGGAGACCTGATGGCTGAGGATGAGGACAATTTCATCTGTTTCAAAGACAGAGTGGGAGACACTTTCAGGTAGAGAGGAGCACACGACCTCACAGGCCTGACATCACCAAGATGAAATATTTGTGATCATGCATGTATGCATATGAGCATTGTCTTATTGATGAAATTAAACTATAAATTCTGCATGCTGCCGTTGTTTGCAGATGGAAGGGTGAAAATGTGGCGACCACTGAGGTGACAGAGGTACTGGGACTGGTAGATTTTATTCAGGAAGCCAATGTGTATGGAGTCCAGGTGCCAGGTACAGTAAACATCACTTGACCAATGAAAAACTAAGAAAAAATGCCTTATTTTAGCCATTTTATGTCTTGCTTTTCAATTTTATTATAGTTGACTACAATAGCTCTTTTGTTTAAATAATGTTTCGTATGACTGGAAAAAATTACTCTTGATTCATTTTGAAATCTATATATATAAATATTGAGATATATAGCAAATATAAAAAATACTCAACTATATCACCCATTCATACTGCGAGATTATAAAGTTAATGTCTATTGCATATAATTTTTACAAGCTTCGACTGTTTAATCTTGCCTTGAACTTATAGCAGGGTCTGCTTGTGTTTGGCTGATGAGAGAGTAAACAGGAAGTTAAAATGCATCTGCTTTTCTGTGCACAGGAAATGAGGGCCGTGCTGGAATGGCTGCAGTGATTGTGAGGCCTGAGTGCACATTTGATGGGAAGAAACTGTTTAGTCTCATCCTCAAAGAACTGCCATCATATGCTAGACCTCTCTTCATTAGACTGCAGGTACAAAACAATCACTAACCTCAGTGTGTATGTGCTAGTTTATATGATTTATGACGACACAAATTTGTATAAAGACATGGGTATTACACTGGTATTACAATGTACATGTGATTTATGAGGACATTTCCTGAGTCCTCATAATTAAAATGGCTTTAAAACATACTAAATATTTTATAAAAAAATGCACAAATGCAGTAAGTTTTCTGTGATGGGTAGGTGTAGGGGTAGGTTTAGTGTGGGGGGATAGAATAAATGGTACAGTATAAAAATCATTATGTCTATGGAATGTCCTCATAATGTGAGTGGTATAAAATAAAATGTTTAAAATGTTTCCCTGGGGCTGGTTGTCACAGGGTCTGTATTTCAGAAATGATAAAGTTTCAGGTAGGTTTCAAAATTCTAATTACACAAATGTTTGTTTTCTCTCTTAAATTGGGATCGTTTTGTCCACCAAAACTAATAATCAGTATCATCATATTTTTGTAAGTTTATTAAAATAACATTATTAAAATGCTATATATATAATATAACACACTCACATTAAAACAAAGATGAAGATTGATTTTAAGAGAAACAGTTTTTTGAATGAGCATTTTTCCATTTCTGAGAAGTTGTCATATGTGTTATATAGTCTGCTGAAAATTTATAAAGTTTATTAATTACAGTATTTTTTTGTTCAAATTGTTATCTCTCCCTTTCTGTACGTGATCTCACACAGCATCTGTCCTAAGAAATCAACTCGTGCTGTCATGAATAAGCAAAGGCGCCTTCTCATAGGATATGGACACACAGTCTCATGAATGATTATGAGAGACAGATGAGTCATCAATGTACATCACATCCTGTGACGTTGAGACAGTGAAGAGGTTTAACAGGATGTGATGGTTTCTTACACCTGCAGTGCATCCGGAAAGCGCTTCACTTTTGTTATATTACAGCCTTATACCAAAAGGGATTAAATTCATTATTTTCCTCAAAATTCTACTAGCAATACCCTATAATTACAATGTGAAAGAAGTTTGTTTGAAATCTTTGCAACTTGATTGGAATCCACCTGTGGTAAATGATTTGGTAAGGCACACACCTGTCTATATAAGGTCCCACAGTTAACAGTGCATGTCAGAACACAAACCAAGCCATGAAGTCTAAAGAATTACCTGTAGACCACAGTGACAGGATTTTATCGAGGCACAGATCTGGGGAATTTCTGCAGCATTGAAGGTCCCAATGAGCACAGTGGCCTCTATCATCCATCATCAAATGGAAGAAGCTTTGAGCCACCGAGACTCTTCCTAAAGTGGGCTTCCCGGCTAAACTGAACAGTCGGGGGAGAAGCGCCTCAATCAGGGAGGTGACCAACAACCCGATTTGTCACTCTGACAGAGCTCCAGCATTTCTCTGTGGAGAGAGGAGAACCTCCCAGAAGAACAACCATCTCGGCAGCACTCCACCAATCAGGCCTGTATAATAGAGTGGCCAGACGGAAGCCTCTCCTCAATAAAAGGCACATGACGCCGCCTGGAGGACTCTCAGACCATAAGAAACAAAATCCTCTGGTCTGATGAAACAAAGATTGAACTCTTTGACCTGAATAGCAAGCGTCATGTCTGGAGGAAACCAGGCACTACTCCTCACCTGGCCGCTGAAACATGGTGGTGGCAGCATCATGCTGTGGGGATGTTTTTCAGCAGCAGGAACTGGAAGACTAGTCAGGATTGAGGGAAAGATGAATGTAGAAATGTACAGAGACATCTTTGATGAAAACCTGATCCAGAGCACTCTGGACCTCAGACTGGGGTGAAGGTTCATCTTCCAACAGGACAATGACCCTAAGCGCACAGCCAAGATAACAAAGGAGTGGCTACGGGACAACTCTGTGAATGTACTCGAGTGACCCAGCCAGAGCCCCGACTTGAACCTGATTGAACATCTCTGGAGAGATCTGAAAATGGCTGTGCACCGATGCTCCCCATCCAACCTGATGGAGCTTGAGAGGTTCTGCAAAGAATGAGAGAAACTGCCCAAAAATAGACGTGCCAAGCTTGTGACATCATACTCAAAAAGACTTTGTTGTAATTTGTGCCAAAGGTGCTTCAACAAAGTATTGAGCAAAGGCTGTGAATACCTGGGTACATGTAATTTTTTTATTTTTTTTTTTTATAAATTTGCAAAGATTTCACACTTCTTTAACATTTTCATTATGAGCTATTGTTTGTAGAATTTTGAAGTAATGAATTTAATCCATTTTGGAATAAGGCTATAACATAACAAAATGATGTACTGTATTGTACGTGAACATGAAGTACAACATGTTGTACAAGAATGTTGTTTCAGGATCAATAAAATATGTTGATCCAGGAGCATGTCTTACTTAACAATGTACCACAGTAGTCACCGTGATTTATTGACTCATTGGTGTCTCAATTATTCACGAGACTGCCTGCCATTATCCTATGAGAAGACGACTTGCTTATTCACAAAAGCATAATGACGAGCAATCATGACAGTGTTGATTTCTTATGACGGGTGTGTGAGATCACATACAGAACTAGTTTTCTTCTACAATTAAAATAAACATGCTAACATTGTCTATTATGAAGTGCAATATACATAACTTTGTTAAAACTTTAGAAATTGTAGCTTAGTCTTTCATGACCCTTCAATACCAGGTGGAAACAGAGCATTTTAGATGTCTAAATGAGGACTTCTGGGACCCCCTTATGTGCCAATCATCATTTGCACTTCATCACAATCATGTCCACAATCTGCCTTCAGGTCTGAGGCATTCTCATGCTTAGTGTGTCATGTGGTTTGCATCTGTAGGAGTCTCTGGAGATGACAAGCACGTTCAAGCAGCAGAAGTTTGGTCTGGTGGAGAGCGGCTTCAATCCCTCCAGCATTAGCGACCCGCTCTACTTCCTGGACTACACAGAGAAGAGCTACATTCCCCTGACCAGCTCTGTCTATGATAGTATATTAAACGGCCAGAGAAAAGTCTAGCTGTAGCCCTTTGAAGCACCACAAAACCTTAGAGAACTGATTTAGTCGTGCTGGCGCTCAGAGACATGCTGGCTTGTTTGTAGCACTGTATATTTGATCTGCTTCTTTAGTGAATTATTGATCATGTACGTCTTTCAGAGCTGCAGACTGTGTCATTTAGTGAATACAGAATTGGCAGATATAAAAGAGGGTAATGACGATATACTTCGAGTGGAGATGAATGAACAGTCTGCTGTCAAACATGCAGTCATGTGCACTGAGACCGACAAGAAGTGCACCTAGATCTTAAGAAGTGTAACAGGCCATCTGGTGAATGTTTGTGTGCTATGAAGGAAAATATTTTAGATTTGTTGACTGCCAAGATTGTTAAAAACAGACACCTGCTGTTCTGTTTTAAAGTGTACTCTCACACATCGCTTTTTTGCGTGTCATATGAGCGCATCAAGCTTTAACGTCCCACAATGCAATCCCAGTGAGATTTAAATTGTTACAGTTCACAAAATTCCAGTACATTGCTTTAAAATTAAAACGGAATTCCGAACTAAATTCTGCACTCGTAATCATGGAAGGTCTTCCTGCTGATTTATAAACCCAGTCACTCACATACACTGCCATACACTGTTCTGACATCAGACTCGAGTGGCTGTGTGTATTTGAATTATTTTAATCAATCCAGTCATCTTTTGTCAATGTTGATGTGTAATGTTATAATTATGTGTAAAACATACACATACACTTTGAATATTTCAAATACCCAGACTAAGTCTGAGTGTGACTAGAACTGTATTTTTTGCTATAGCTCTGAGCATCATAGTAAGTGAAGATTTTATTTTACCTTTGGTTGATTATAACTTTTTAGTTTTGTTAAACCGGACACTTGAAATATTTGAGATTCACTGTGAATTATATTTGAAACCTTTTCTTCACTTAAGTGAAAAATATATGCAATAGTGTCAATCAGTTTTATTGACATAACTATGGAATAATAAATGACAATTTTGTTTACATGCATTTGACGTTTTCATAGTCAGTTTTCTGTATGGTGAAAAGCATGTCACTCAGAATGACTCTTTTCAGACGTTTAACTTGGTAGTGCTCTCATTTCTATAGCAACAGAAAAGTAAGACTGAATTTGAGTCCTTCAACACATGCTACCTCTTGAACAGACTTGGTGACTGGTAACATTCATTTCTTGTTCGTTATTTTTGTGAAGCTTATTTTAATGGCAGTGTCTATCGTCTGTCGTGTCATCTAGTGTATCTATGAGCTGATTTTTAAAGATGTCATAATACCGAGGAAGAAAGCCATATCAGGACAATATTGTCTGTAACTGTAACG
>CM074289.1:23317090-23389590 GCA_037194245.1 Opsariichthys bidens | reverse complement strand
CTGTCAAATAATCATATAGATCAACACCTTTACCAAAAAGCTCAAGCTTCTTCAAAGGAAGTACATTATTATTTTGGTAAGACTCGCTGTTACAGAGTAATTTTCAAGAGTGTGAGCATAAAGTTTGCATACATTTCTACGTATTTCTTGAAAGTGAAATGTTTGTGTAGACCTACGGGCAGTTTTTACCCTATTGTTTGATTTGATTTCATTGCCCAAACCTTATACACTGCACTAGTCCTGAGTGTGTATTAGTGCTGAAATCAGCCTCCATTTTGTTGTGTAAATGTATATTGGGAGAAAAGTATGCATTTGGTGCCTATTGATTATTAACGGTCTCTACTGATTGTACTTTGTAGCATTACAGTTTCAAACACGTTTTTGTATCTGCTCTATATTTATCTGATATAAATAAATGTTTATATGCACAAAGTCTTGTAAACTTCTTGGTGTTTCTATAAAAGTGGTGTGGACTCTGTGATTCTTTTATATTTAGGTGGTTAAAAAACGAAAACAAACCTCACTGGTTCTCGAATATTAAGCAAGTACCGTTGAGCTTGTTTGCAAGATTTAGATTTGCTTTATGTATGTGTCTTTATTTAAAAAAAAAAAAAAAAAAAAGCCTGAATTAAATGTTCATCAAAAATCTTTCAAATTTCAAAGTTTTGGCAGAATAGACTCAACTTAAGGGCAGAAATCTATCACCCAAGACTGGGGTGGCTCACCACTTCCTATTCAGTGACCCGAGACAAACAGAAATAAAGTTTATTGTCCAAAGGCAATTTCATTTGGTAATTTCTTCCCATGTCACAACATCATACAAAGGTTAAAAGCATCTGTACAGTGTATTAAGATAGACTACGTGCTTACATAAGGTATTGAATTGAAACAAATTCAATGGGGAAAACTAATGTTCAAAGTTTGATAGTCAAATCAGTCCAATAAAGATTTCCTAAATGTTAGAAGCACAGCACAGATCTTGTCATTTTAATACCGAAGTTGTAATTCTTCAGTCGCCAGTCTTTTTGTCCATCTACTCTACACGATGCAAAAATGCTTCACGATATGAAACTAATCAGAACATTTTTATTTAACGTTTTGTGTATGCATTGCATTTTACATTGATACGGAGATGAGTACATGTATTTTGTCAAATGTTTACAACTGCTTTTTATCTCCTAATTTTGAAGTATCACAATAAAATTGTCATTTTACACAGGGACAGACATTTAGAAGTTTACTTTAAAGTGCAAAGTGTGTAAATAAAGCTCTGTAAAACTTGACTTGCATTTTTACAACACTTGTAAAGTGGTGTTTCTGTACATCAGCACCACTATTGTACTATATAACAAGTTAAATTGGTACCAAGTCAATACAAATATTTCAACAATAATACAAGTCTTTCTGCAGTACAGTATATACATTCACAAAATACTGGATATATCACAAAAGTGGATCTCTATGGGCCTCTGCTGGATATATATGGTCATTACACTGTAGGAACTAATTCTGCCCCAGCACCTAGATTAATTTTCAGAAATAACTCATTTCATTTTGATCAGCTTTTCTTTCAATTTTTTTTTTCTTTTCATAAAATGTATTATTTCATAAGTGTCGGTAAGTAATTTTGCAGTATAGGTGAGAGGTACCATAATGTCCTCAAAAACAGCATAAACATGTAATTAAGAAGTAAAGTGTATCATTTGTGATATTAAAAATGTATTTTGTTATACAATTGCTCTGTAAACGTTTAGGGTGAAAATGACCCCAAAGACCTTCTGTGAACAGTAAGTCCTTTTGACATTGATGAGTGCTGTTAGACAGCTGAGGGCAGACCAGCCCAAAAAATGTAACATTTTTAGGTAACATTTTTGTAACATTTTACATTTTTGTAGTCCTAACAGAGAGTTTGTTGTTGTTGTTTTGGCCTTATGGTGGTTACAGCCCTGAATCAAACAACAACAAAAAGGAGAGAATAACTCACTGCTTTTAACTACATAACTTCTGTAGCTTTAAGAAATGTAAGTATTTTTTTAAGGAATATAGGTATCTGTGTATATTTACTTCATACAGTAATACAGTTTTCATAAGCACATTAAAGGTGCACTGTGTAGTTTCTCATCCGCTATTGAAAACAAAGGCGTAGCTTGATGATGCCAAAATTGAGCGTGGAATCTTGGGACATGTGGTCTTCACCTCACAGCCGGTGGAAAAGAATCGGGCAGGAATCTTGTTCATGGATGCGATTGTTAACGTTACTATTGTATGAAGCAAGGCAGGACTGAGTGTTGTGTGAACTAGCTCATCCCTGTGAGGGCCTTACCGACACATCAGCCAGTGGCACAGATCCCCAGCAAACTGTCCCATACCGGCGTGATTAAAAGATCTTAAACTAGATGGAACTGGATTAAATATTTTGACTGTTGCGATTCCAAATCGGTTTAATGACCCGTAACTCTGCCTGAGTATCGGACAAGTGTTCTCTGTTGGCCAGAGGAGAACTGGCCCCCCAACTAAGCCTGGTTTCTCCCGAGGTTTTTTTCTCCATTTGTTGGAGTTTTGGTTCCTTGCCGCTGTTGCCTTTGGCTTGCTCAAGTTGGGGACACTTGCTTGATATTCAGCAGTGTTTTTGATATGCCTGCATTGGCGCCGTTGTATGTGAACTGAGCTGAGCCGGACGATTACGTCACTGTTTTCTGCAGTGCTGATATACATAAATTAACTAGACTAATAACTACTGATATTTGCAACTGAATGAATCAATAATATATAGAATAAGCTGCACAATGACACCATTTGCTTTGGGAGCTGCTGTGCAGCCAAAAATGATTTGCCAATTATTAATGTAAAGCTGCTTTGCCACAATTTGCATTATAAAAAGCGCTATATAAGTAAAGGTGAAGAAGAAGAAGGAGCTAAACGAAGCCACTGTTTCACTGTCATTGTTAATGAGAGACCAACGCAACACGCAACTTTTATAATGCCGCAGTCGACTGTGCCGCTTCCGCTTTTCTGGTCCAGAGTTTGAGGTAACGCAGCGCTGTTTATCATATCAGATGCATTTGAGTGTGTCGAGAATGATGTTATAACATCTGTGCGTTCACTCGCCGGCTGCTGTGAGACACTTGTTGCAGATCAATATTAGAATATCATATTAATTGCTGGATGGGCTGTGTTGATGAATGGCTTGCAATTAATTTTAAAACGTATTGAATGATGGAGAAAATTCTGTATAACTGTTACTAAAAATAAAGCTGCATCTCATTGTGCTATGTCAGCTACTTGACATAATAGTGTTTTTCTCTGAGGCATGGTAAAAAAAAAAATCAAGAAAATTAGATTTAAACCATAAGACTAAATGTGTTGAGCTTTATAACAATAATTACAATATATATTACAATGTTCCCACATCAAGTCAAGTCAAGTCATCTTTATTTATATAGCGCTTTTTACAATGCAAATTGTGGCAAAGCAGCTTTACATTAATAAGAAAATGGTGTCATTGTGCAGCTTATTCTATGTATTATTGATTCATTCCGTTGCAAATATCAATAGTTATTAGTCTAGTTCATTTAGGTATATCAGCACTGCAGAAAACAGTGACGTAATCGTCCGGCTCAGCTCAGTTTGTATACAACGGCGCCAATGCAGGCATATCAAAAACACTGCTGAATATCAAGCAAGTGTCCCCAACGTAAGCAAGCCAAAGGCAACAGCGGCAAGGAACCAAAACTCCAACAAATGGAGAAAAAAACCTCGGGAGAAACCAGGCTTAGTCGGGGGGCCAGTTCTCCTCTGGCCAACAGTGAACACTTGTCCGATACTCAGGCAGAGTTACGGGTCATTAAACCGATTTGGAATCGCAACAGTCAAAATATTTAATCTAGTTCCATCTAGTTTAAGATCCCACATGTAATATATAGCAAAGCATCTTTGTTGTTTCCATGGTTTCTACAAAATAAATCCAGAAACCAAGACTTAGTGCAGATTTGATGCCATTTACAGGCTACTCCCATTTTGCACGTTACATTTCAAAATAACATTTGCTACCTGTATCCTTCCATGCTTTATTAAAGTTTTGAAGCGTCAGAGATTTGAGGGAATAGACTTTCAATGAAGGGACAGAAATCTTTCAGATTTCATCTGAACTGTGCTTTTTCAAGATTGACATTACGCAGTCATTATAGCAAACAAACTCTGAGAACTAAAATTTCAACCTTTGTGTGCTCAGAAGAAGGAATATCATAATATCGTAAGATTTAAAAAATAATAATAATATTTCTAACTCATTTTTTATTAATACTTGCCTCACAGCTGAGGATGCAGACTTGTTGGATAAGTTTGCATCAATTTAATTTGCGTCTTAGAAGACTTCTCAAAAAAGCTGTGCTATCCGTGAGATCAGCACTGACAGTTTCCCTATCATCTTCATGATCTGAATGTTAGCCACATTTGCTGAGTTATATGAAAGACAAGTAGGCCTATATGACTAGATATAACTAGTCTGCTTCCTGCTCTCTGTTCTGTTTGAAAATTCGTAATGGCTGCAGGATTTCAACTAATCAGAGTCGTGTTGCTAAGTTTAATATTTAATACAGCAACCAATCATGTAGTGATCAGCAATTTTGTTCCCTTGATGTAAGAACATTTATGTTCCTTCATTTCAGTTGTATCTTTAAAGGTACTAAACATTGTCATCAGAAGTCTTTCTTGTACCTTTAAAGGTACAGTTATTGAACAGGTACACAACTGTTCCTAGAGAAAAATTATTTGTATCCTTGTGTACCTTTCTTTTTTCTGAGAGTGTATGTTAGAGTAAGCATTTAGTCTTGTTAATAAAGTCTTTGTTCATGTAAAGTTTTCTGTGTTTCATGCTCATATACTGGAGTCCCTAATCACTGCAAATTTTGACTACGTGCTCTGAGTGGTACTATACAGTAAGAAAGTTATTTCCCATACCCAGGAAATTAACATTTTAGAATGAATAAACAATTAACACTGAGTGTTCACTGAACAAACAGAATAATTGACTGTAATATTAATTATTATAATCATAATTAATGGTTCATTTTTTTTTTGAGCTAATTTGCTACAGTACTATTGTTGACCTTATATAATATTACTTACTGTAGGCAAAAGATCATCTTCATTTATATAGCGCTTTTCACAATACAGATTGTTTCAAAGCAGCTTCACAGTGATAATAAGGAAATGAATGGATAGAGGTTGTTTTGGCTTTACAGCAGCTCTAAGAAAATATTATTTTTGAGCTAGAGTAGGGTTTTGATTGAATCACTTCCGATTTGTTAACACATATCAAAAATAGTGTTCCACAATTCTGTGACGTGCAGCTCTGCCACCAAGATGATCCAAGTGCACTGACTGCACCTCCACCACAGGGGTGCTCTCCTTTCTGATGCAATGTTGTGTAATACGGCACATGCAGCAATAATGTCACATGCCCTGTCAGGTGCAACCCTCAGACTTTTCAGACACTGATATCTTCCCTTTAGTTGCCTAAATGTCATTTCAGTGTTTGCCCTTTCGGTTCACAAAATCCCCTTTATGTGTGTGCAGTCTATGGCATCAATCACATTCGGGAAAGCCTGGGAGACACATAAGTCATACTCTTTGTCACGATATGATCTTCATTAACAATTATAATGTACCTCACCTGCAATGGTGAAAAAAATTCTGTTTTACAACCTGGAGTCTTAAGTGGCTTTGTAAATAGCACAAAATCCCCTAAAACAGCTCGAGAGCCTTTGAATGAACTTTGTGAGTGGCAGGACAGACAGCAAATTAATGATGTTAATGACACCCTCACAAGACAAATTTAAAAAAGACCGCTTTCTACACTGTATTTTTACAGTACAGTACTGGCAGCACGGTTGTCAGCAAGTTACTGTATTTTCATATACAGTAATCGTACTGTAATTTAATTTACAGTACACAAGAAGAGTGCTGCAATTCTACAAAACAGTATTTTACTGTATTTTTACAGCATTTTCTAATTTTAGTCTGCTTCTGCTGTAATCAATAATGCAGTATAATACTGTAATATATATATATATTGATCCATTACTGCAAAATATTAATAATACTATAATTTTCAAAATAATTACTAATAATGTTAATATTATAATTATATATGTAGTTATTACAATATATACATTTACAGGAAGTAATATTATAATGCTATGTCAGAATACTTGCAAATTAAAAGACAATCCAATCAATGTTCTTGTCAAAAATATATTTAATTCAATCAATTAAACTATTAAAACCATTTTATTTACATGTTCAGTGAGTCAGCAATTTACAGGTATTAACGACTGTTAAAGGGATGGTTGACCCAAAAGTCACCATTTACTCACCGTCAAACAGTTCCAAACCTGTATGAATTTCTTCCTTCTGCAGAACACAAGATATTTTAAAGAATGCTGTTAACCTGACGACAGTTGACTGTAGCCATTGACTTGCATCAACTGTCTGGTTACAAACATTCATTGTGTGTTCAGCAGAAGAAAGAAACTTGAACAGGTTTGGAATAACTTGAAGGTGAGTAGATGACAGAATTTGTATTTTTGGGTCAACTATCCCTTTAAGTGTGCACAAATCTGTAAATAAAACAAAAAAATTAAACAAGAAATGAGAACTTGAGGATTGGGCTGAGTAAAAGAATGACAAGTGAGCAACGACAACTAAAAAAACAACAAACGGTGGGTGCAGCTTCAGTTTGAAGTTTTCCATTCAAACTCCATCAAGGACCGAATAAAACTATTGGCATGTGGTTTGATGGCCGTCACCTTCCTCTGGCAGTACACTTCTTCTGTCTGGCATTTCCATCGTCAGGGTTGACCAGGAACCTGTTAGCAATATCATACCAGTTAATTCATATACTTTTCATTTTTGGGTGAACTAACCTTCAAAACATTGTATTAAAATGGCTAATACTTACAGAAAATTCATTCCCATGCTGCAAAGATAACCGTCTCACACTGTAGAGCTGTAAGAAATCAAAATACATTTTATTCAGTTATGTGTTGCTTGTTGAGGTCGTATAAGCTACACATCACTGTATTTCATACTCTCCAACAACATTCCCTTACAAAAAAGAACTGCAGTATATTGAAGTAGAACTGCAATAAAACTGCAGTACCAAGTAGTTTAACTGCAGTTTAATTCAAATTTGCAGTATAATGAAGTATAGTCACAGTACAACTGCAGTACATTGAAGTTCAACAGCAGTAAAACTGTAGTATAAGTACAGCTGCAGTAAAATGAAGTACAACTGAAAGTTGCATGAAGCATAAAAGCAGTATAACTGCAGTTGTATTGCACACTCAAAAAAAAAGATTTTTCGATGCTGTTCACTTTATTTAAACAACTTATTTTGATTCAACACCATTATATTGGTTTTAGGTTCAAATGTGATTGCTTCATGTTAAATTGACTTGAAATGATTACTTTTTGACTTAACGTAATGTTTTCATTTTAAAATAACAGGTTTCACTCAAGTAAACTCAACCAGGACTCAATCAAACAGGACTTTCACTTCCCATCATGCTTTGCAAAGCGGCTGAACTGGGAGAGTAAATGTTGAAATAAAGTGTTATTTTAAACCGTTTTTAGCAAGATGAGAAAATTGAGAGATGTTTTTAATGTTTACTGTTCTATTATGTTGATATTTAAAAGTTTCTGTTATGTTAATAGTTTTGGGGTTACCATTGTGGTGAAGTGTTGAGCTTGAGGGCATGCCAGCTGCTATTCTAATCACACTAATAATTGAGTGATCCCTGTGGTAGTGTTCTGGATGAAACCAGTATGACTTCTGGACTATAAACAAAGACATCACAAAAGTTATACAAAACCAAACAAGTAGCATTAATTATAGGGTTAATTAAAAAATCATTTTAAATTCCCTTACAAAAAAGAACTGCAGTACCATGTAGTTTCACTGCAGTTTAATTAAGTACAACCATAGAATAGTAGTATAATGAAGTATAGTCACAGTACAACTGCAGTACATTGAAGTTCAACAGCAGTAAAACTGTAGTATTGTCACACACGTCTAGTTCCATGTTGTTTAGTCCTTGTTATCAGTCATTGTCATCACCTGGTTTAATGTAATTAGTTATTGTCATCACCTGTCTTACCCCCGTCGTCAATGTATTTAAGTTCCTCCTCTGGTCTTTGTGTTTGTCGGTTATTGTTTGTGCTATGCACTCTGTACGTGTCTGCCCCGTCTTTGAATTAAAAACCTGTTTGTTACCTGTGAACCTGCGTCTCCCGTCTTCCTGTCTTCCGCCGAGCGTGACAGAATAACCGACCCCAAAAAAGGAAAGAAAAAATGGACTCACCCGCTCTCCAGTTCCTGATGAGCCCGGAGGCTCGACCGCACCTGGGCTATTGGGCCTGGATGTGCCGGAGGGAAGAACGCTCCGCCTCAGCGTGGCAGCCCGGGGTGCGCTCCGAGATCGGAGCGGAGCTGGACGAATTCGGGACCCCTCTGACTACGCGAGCGAGTGAGCCCATCCTGGAGCGAGGAACAGCCCGCCACCTCCTAGAACTGTGGACCGCGGATCCTTTCCCCACCCAAATACTAACCCTTCAGCCGTCTTCTGCCCTTCCGGTCCCGTCCGGAAGCCCTCCGTCTGTTCCCCTGTCTGTCTCCCCGGTTCCGTCACTGGTTACGGCCAGTCCCCTGGATCCGTCGGTCCCCCTGCTGCCAGCAAGCTCCTCGGCTCTGCTCCCATCGCCCATTCCATGCGGCTCCGCTCCAGCACCTCGGGCTTCCCTGTCATCAGCCCAGCTTGAAGCGGAGTCCCCGGCTCCCCTTCAGGCCTCCAGGCCCACGTCACCACCGCGTCCCGTCAGCCCGTCACCAGCGCCTGGTCCCACGCCTCCTTCACCAGCTCCTCGGCCCGGCTGTCCGGATGCTCAGCTGGGCTCCCTCGTCTCTCCTGGTCGGCCTTCGGGGGTCGTCGCCCAGCTGCCGCTCCGGACATCCGGGACTTCGGCTACGCCTCCACCCGTCACCCCTCTGGCGTCATCTGACTCCTCCCTCCTCAGTACCTCCCAGTCATCCTCGGTCCCACCATCTTCGCCCCGGCCAGCCAGCGCCTCATCACCGGCTCAGTCCCGTGAGCCTGCGGCTCGGCGTCGAACTTCCGGTCCGGCGGTGTCGCCCAGGTCCGTCGGCCGGAAAGTTCCGTCGGGTCCCCCTACCTGCGCCACGGTTCCGCTACCGGCGCTCGGCCCCGGGACGTCATCCCGCCCCGCAACCTGGACTCCTCCCTGGCTCCTCCCACCGTCAGCGCCACCATGGGGTCGGGACCCAGCCGCTCCAGGAGTCTGCCCTCCTCCAACTCCACGCCCTCCTCCGAAGCCTCCGCCCTCTTCACCTCACCCATATGGACTTCGTCACGGCGCGAGGACGCGCCTTTTTCGGGGGGGGGGGGGGGGGGTGTAATGTCACACACGTCTAGTTCCATGTTGTTTAGTCCTTGTTATCAGTCATTGTCATCACCTGGTTTAATGTAATTAGTTACTGTCATCACCTGTCTTACCCCCGTCATCAATGTATTTAAGTTCCTCCTCTGGTCTTTGTGTTTGTCGGTTATTGTTTGTGCTATGCACTCTGTACGTGTCTGCCCCGTCTTTGAATTAAAAACCTGTTTGTTACCTGTGAACCTGCGTCTCCCGTCTTCCTGTCTTCCGCCGAGCGTGACAAGTATAAGTACAGCTGCAGTAAAATGAAGTACAACTGAAAGTTGCATGAAGTATAAAAACAGTATAACTGCAGTTGTATTGCAGTTTTATTTTACTAGTACTTTAGTTGTATTGCAGTAGTTGTACTCCAGTAAAACTACAGAAATTTTAGGTTATACTGCAATTCGTGTCCAAAAAACTGCATTTTTCTCTATGTAACAAAAACTGCAGTATTACTTCTAAAAAACTGCAGTAATTTTTTGTAAGGGTATCTATAGTAAAAAATGATAAGCTTCTGCTTCTAAAAATTCTAACTTACTTTTTTGGCATGCATCTGGCATGCGGTCTTTGTTGACTAATAGATCATTATTAACTATGATAAAGGTAATTTGTAATATTTGTCATTACAATCACAAAGCAAAACTGGGTCTTCCATCTAAGTTACATCAAACGAAGTAAAATGCGAAACTGGTACCAATAGCCAATCTCTCTGAGCCCAAATCACCCGTTTACATTGCAAAGGAAAGTATATTAGCCTTGATTTCATGTATTTTTGTGTCTGAACGACTTGTTCAAATAGGTCCACTTTTAAACGCGACCGCGGCAGCGTCATCCGGGAAACTGACTGCAAATGTTTTTAGGTGTTTGCTTACAGTCAATGTACGTCTATTAAAATCAGTTTATATCAGCTTTTGCTGACAGAGTCGGATCGAACATTATGGAAAGGATCCCCACAGAGATAGACATTTTTGTTATCATATGATACTTCAAACCTAACGTTACCAGACTCCATTAGAAAACGCAGTAAATATAAATATATATAAATATATTCAAACTCGACAGAAACAAAATAAAACTCACACAAACCATCTTGAATTAATCTTTTCATCGTTTTAACAATCACCAGGTCTGGTTTGGTCGAAATAAACGAGTGATTCACCAAGTTTTGATTGAGATTTGAAAATGTCGGGACAAGCGGGACACAGTGAATAACACCTAAGTTTACTTCCACCATCATTTCACACTAAAAGCTACGTACACTATAGTGTAAAATACTAAAACCTTTTTTTTATTACCAAACTTCCAGATATCCGTGAGTGAGCTGCTGCAGTTGTGCTCTGACGTCAGTAGGGGGCGCTGTTTACAGCAATGCTGTATTATTACATGGCATATTACAGCCAAGTTACAGCAACACTTAAATGTACTATAAAATGTTCCAGCTCAAACAAAATTACCCAGAATGCAATGCAATTTACAGTATTGTACTGTATTATAAAATGCAGTATTGTACTGTTGGTTTTTACAGTATTATGCTGCTAAATCTAAAGCGACATTTAACAGTGTGTGACAGGAAGAACCAAACAATCCAAGATATTCCAAATCATCAACAATCAAATCCAGCTAACTGAGTTAGTGACATACGAAGAACAGACCCCTTGCAGCAGGGATCATCCGTCCATCCACTTCCCCTGCTGGAGCTGGATTGTTCTTCATCGGGAAGAAGGATGGAGAACTTCGGCCATGTATTTATTACAGGGGACTCAATAAGATCACTATTTGTAACCACTATCCCTTGCCTCTAATGGCCACTGCTTTTGAAATTCTTCAAGAAGCCTCACTCTTCACTAAGCTCGATTTGCAAAATGCCTACCATGTTGTGCGCATCAGACAAGGAGATGAATGGAAGACCGCTTCAACATGCCCACTGGACATTATGAATACTTAGTTATGCCTTTTGGTCTCCCTAATGCTCCTGCAGTCTTTCAAGCTCTCATTAACAATGTTCTTAGAGACATGCTTAACCAATTTGTGTTTGTCTACTTAGATGATATCCTCATCTTCTGGGAGCTGGAGAATACTGTAAAACAAGCCCAAGCCAGAGAGCCTAACCCAGGAGGAGGACCTACTAACTGTCTGTTTGTCCCTAAGGCTGTCCGCTCCCAGAGCCTCCAGTGGGGGTAGTCCTCATGGCTCACTTGTCATCCTGCCACTTCTCGTACCCTTGAGTTCCTCCAGAGACAGTTTTGGTGGCCAACTATGAAGGAGGATGTCACATGTTTGTAAATGCCTGTCCCACATGTAACCAAAGTAAATGGATGAGGGTGGGTGGGGGGGGGGTGTCCTATCAGAGTTTTTGTTCTGTATGGTGTTATTTTGTCCACTAGAGGTCTCCATGGGACTATGTCTTATCTAGTACCTTGTAATCATGGTTATTGTTTTCACATGTGTCTCGTTCTGTGCAGTGTATTTTAGCTGTGCCTTTTCTCAGTATCTTTGCTTGGTTATTGTGGTTTCTAGACCTGTGGCTGCTATAGGTTCTCTTGTGCTCTAAGAAATTATCTACTGTACTTTCTGGACTATTTTGCCTGAGTTTATTTTGCCTTTTTGAAAACTTTTGTTTTTGGAAGATCATTGTTTCTCCTTTTGGAATTTTTCCTTCCTATCTGGATTATCTTCAGTTTTGGTGATTGCCTTCAAGCAGTGGTGTATAAAGTACTTGAAAGCCATACTTGAGTAAAAGTACAGATATCTTACCAGAAAACGACTTTGGTAGAAGTTAAAGTCACTGTTTAGAATATTACTTGAGTAAAAGTTTTAAAGTATGTGATATTTTTTGTGCTTAAGTATGAAAAGTATTTTTTTGATATAAAACATAAGTATTGAAAGTAAAAGTAAATGCAAAATACGAAAGGAGCAGAAAATATTATTAAAAATTGTTCTATACACAGTTTGAGCAGCAAGATTGTCTTAACTCTATTTCTTACATTTTGTTTATTTGAATTTTAAAAAATGGCAAAAAATTATGCCTTGATCATTCATGTTAATTTATAGTGTATTATAATTAATGTAAGAGGCAATGTAAATGTTGAAATGAACAATGAACAACATTTTCATTAACCTTTAATGTTACAAATGGTATTGTAAAGTGAAACCATTTCATTTAAACCCAACAATCATGCTTAAAATGGCCATCTTTACACGCAAAGGCATTTTATAGGCTATGTATACTTTCACCAGGGGCAGATTTAGAGATTTGAGGGCCCCAGGCAAAATACAGGAATGGGGACCTAATTGACCCTTGCAAACAGTTTGATTGACAGGCGATCTGACCAATCATAACCTCAAATTTGCCATTTTGTCCAACAAAGCAATCAGGGGAGTTAGTAGATTAACGTTGATGAACTTGAACTTGAAAAATTGTGTGTACTCACGTTTTTCCGCGCTTGAAACAACATTCCTTCTGATGTTCATTTGTGTTTATTTGATGCTATAAATGAACTAGCATGAGATGATGGTTCACGAGGAGGTACAGCGATCTGTCACGACACATTAAAGAGACACTATACGCTATTTATTTGTTTAAACATCTTTAAAAATTACAATATTTGAAATATGAAACTGTTTCATACGTTGTCAATGTCCTCTTTGCTCTGCGATGTATTTTTCACTCCGTGAGAAGATGATGTGTGGCTTGAGAGCGCATGGCTTGTTGAACATAGCAAGAGAGGGCGGGTTTTTGCGAACGGTCAATTGCACCTTGAGGTTTCTGTCACATATTGTGATGCTTGCTGCTGGATGGCTGCGTCCCATAGTTGTGTCTATTTTTTTATTTTTTTTTATATATATTTTTCTTGTACATGTTATGATGTCTTTCTTCATATTGTAGATTCCTTGTTCACATGTAAATGGGTTATAACAGTTTTAGAGTAGGTTGGACATTAGGTGGTACTTTGGGGTATTTTTCACTGCACAATTGTTTACTCACCGCAGGGCTGTCTAATTATAAACTTTAAAGTATATATATATATATATATATATATATATATATATATATATATATATATATATATATATATACACTTTTATTTATTTTAATTAGTTTAAATTAAACTGAAGGAAATTGTACATTTACAAGCTAAAGAATTATTTCAACCAAAACTGAAGTGTGCCTGTGTAGAAATGTATATTATTTGTTTTAAATGAAGAAATAAAACATTTATATTTTATTCCAATGTAAATTTTAAAAAAAAAAAAAACATTTTTGTACATTCAAAGTGCTGCACAACAGAGGTTTACTGCTGAAATTAGACATAATTTTGACCATTGAGTTCAATACCTTTCTGTGGCTCAGTGGAGGAAAGTTGGCCTTTTACTCCAGAGACCTGAGTTTGAGTCCC
Source organism: Opsariichthys bidens (assembly GCA_037194245.1). NCBI lineage: Eukaryota > Metazoa > Chordata > Actinopteri > Cypriniformes > Xenocyprididae > Opsariichthys > Opsariichthys bidens. Next base: position 23,375,698 of record CM074289.1, on the reverse strand, counting down.
GTTGCTGACACTTTAGTATCTGTTTAGTATTATTTTTAAATGTCACAGCCTACCTGAGTATTGCTGATGACCATGTATACTTCTTTTGGATTCACAAAGAGTCTTAATTTTGTCACTTGTTTTCAATATTCAAAAATACAGAGTTCTTTTAACTATGAGAAAATAAACCTCTTGGTTTTAGCTTGAACAATTGTCTTCATTATCTGTAATGTGAAATAGGCTATCTGATATTCCGATTCCCAAATATGTGTTAGTAATTGTATTGACTTTAAACACCTTTATAATGATCATGATAGATGATAACTGCTGAACGGCGCCTCCATCCTAATAGTTTGCTCTACAGCGCAAGGAATCAGAGTTGACGGATTTACTTAACCTGAAAGACAAGTGGCTGGTGAACTGGGAGAAGAATACCTACATTACAATACCTGAGTTACCAACATTTTATATTTCTGATGTGAATAAAACACGATTTCAAATGAGAAGAGTTTTGCCGCTTCTACATGATTGTGTTGTAGAGCCCTGGAAAAATGTTTTTGTGCTTGGGCTTGAAATGATGTACGTGTACACAAACAAGAATGTTCATGGACTTTGTTTTTATTTTATTTCATTTTTATGAGACATGTTCCTAAAAGAGTTTGTAAATGTGTGAGTGTAAAATAATACCAAGACTGCATTTTATTGAGTTTTCAGAAAGCGGTAATTTTGTCCTATGAGAACTGTGGATTTTGACCCCTCAAGGTTAGGGGGCGTGGTTAGAGAAAAGAGAACATGTAAGTTGTGTCCGAAACCGCTCCCTATGCACTATATAGTGCACTATATCGGGTGTCGGCTAATTTGTAGTGCTGTCCGAATTCTGAATGAACGACTGCATTCCCTACATTCGTTCACTACTTTTACCCACAATCCTCTCTGATTTTGATTTTTAAATATAAATTTACTAAATAGCATGACACAGGTGTTTTTATTCTCACTTTGTTCTCAATAAACATGACAAATAAACAGTAATATTCATTAAGCTAAACAGGACATATTACAGATGGGTATAGGAAATGTTAATGACGAAATTGTCTGCACTGTCTGACGCATGCTATTAACGTCAGCGTCCGAATTCGCTCACTCATTTTCGTTCACTCTTTGCTTATATAGTGCGCTCAACTGCCATGCACTATATAGGGGTTAGTGAAGGAGTGAACAAGTGGGTGGTTTCGGACACAGCTGCAATTTCGCGGATAAGCGAGGAAAAAAGTTAAACACGGAGAAAAGTTCAGTTCAGCGTAGAGAAAACGAGTTACGTATGTAACTGCGGTTCTATGGGTTCTGGATGACCGCCAGAGGCAGTGCTTCACACTGGATATTATCTCTCGTTGCAATTGCATAGGTCGAGTCTAATACCAACAAAGTCCCTCGTGACCAGGATGACTCGGGGTGCTCCCCTATTTAACCCCGTGACTTCCTGCAGACTGTCCCTACGGAATCTTCTAGCTCCGACTCCGAGTGACAGAAAGCTCTGTTCCAGAACTCATAGAACCGCAGTTACATACGTAACTCTCGTTCTATTTCGTTCTTCCTGACCGCCAGAGGCAGTGCTTCACACTGGATGACTTATAACAACAAGGTCACGAGGAGGTCCTGCTTACCCTTAAGAGGAAGTTGAGGGTCCGGAAAGGACCGCTGCCTCTATAGTATTGGAAGCAGCCACATTAACCCTGTAGTATCTGGAGAAGGTACACCTTTTAGTGCAGCCCAAGACGTTGAAATGCCCCTTGTTGAATGACATCTCACCCCCAATGGCACTGGATAACTGTTAGATTTGTACGCATGGGTGATCATTTCCACTACCCAATGCGACAATCTCTGCTTTGAGAGGGGCTGACCTCTTTTTGGTCCCCCGTAACAGAGAAAGAGTTGGTCTGATTGTCAGAAAGCTTCTGTGGCCCTCAGATAACCCCGGAGGGCTCTTACTGGGCACAAACGTCTGCTTCCATCCTCCTATGTACTCAATACTGTAGGATTAAACTCTGCCAATTCAATAGCCTGGTTCCTACAATTGGCAGAGAGCCTTTTGGGGAGAAATGCGGTGTTCGGCCATAATGTCAATACTGAACTATTTGCATTCCAGCGCATACAGGGTGTGCTAACTGACAACGCGTGGAGCTCACTCACCCGTTTAGTCGCAGTAATGGCCACGAGAAACGCTGTCTTCAGTGAGACCCACTTCAGGTCACTCTGCTCCAAAGGTTCAAAAGGGTGAAATGTAAGAGATTTTAAGACTAGAGTCTGGTCCCATGAGGGCACCCGAGTGGGCTGAGGAGGGTGCAGCCATTGAGCACCTCTAAGAAACTGAGTAACCAAGGCATGAGTCCCCAATGGCTGACCATCTATTCAGAATCCTGCTCTAGGAGTTTGTACATCATTGGAAACCAAGGTCTTCCTGGCCAGTTCGGCGCTACCAACAGCAGCCTGTGGTGTCCTTGAAGGACCCTGTGAACAGTTGCCCCGATCAATGGTATCGGGGGAAAGGCATAAAATAGCTGATCTGGCCAGGCGTTGGCTAGAGCATCCTGCCCCAGAGGACTGGATTCCTCCACTAGTGAGAACCAGAGACGGCAATGGGTCGATGTCGCAGAGGCGAAGAGGTCCACCTCCGCCCTGCCAAATTGCTGCCATATCATCTCTACCACCTCTGGGTTGAGTCTCCACTCCCCCGATGGAGGTCTGTGGCGCGACAAATAATCTGCCACCCCATTTGACACCCCCTGAATGTGCATCACTCTGATGCTCGCAAACCATGGGAAGGCCCAACTCAACAGTTCCTGAGATACCCGAAGGGACTGGCTGGGCCTCGTGCCCCCTTGATGGTTGTTATAAAAAACCACTGAAGTGTTGTCGGACCTGACAAGAATGTGCCTGCCCTTCAGAAATGGTGCAAAGTGCTTCAGAGCCAACTGTACTGCACAAAGTTTCAGGGTATTTATACTCTCGTTCTCTTCCTGGGGGTTCCAATGTCCCCTGACTGCTCTGTGTTGCCAGACTGCCCCCCAGCCTGTAAGAGACCCGTTGGTCTGTACTACCTTCCTTCGAGAGGCAATCAAGTCCAGAGCAACCCCTTTGGTCAGATACGACCTCCTCCTCCATGACTTCAAGGCCAGAAGGCATCGATCTGTAATTTTGATCCACCTGTTCCTGTGCCAAATAGGATTCAAGTGGAGAGTGTTCACCCATATCTGAAAGGGGCGGACTGAAAGGAGGCCTAACGGTATGACAGCAGCTGCTGCCACCAACATATCCATGTGCCTGAGGATGCACTTGAATGGAAGTCTGGCCTGCCTTCGAAACCGTTGAAGGAGGAGCCATATATTGTCCACCCGCTGAGTTGAAGGCGAGGCTTTCATTACTCGTGAATCTAGCATGACACCTATGAACCCCAAAGACTGACTTGGAATTAGCTGGCTCTTGCTGAAATTCACCGAAAGACCCAGTCGGGTAATATGTGACAGCAGCTGTGTGATTTCCAGCACCGCCTGCCCCTGTGAGTGGGAGCAAAGGAGCCAGTCGTCCAAGTACGGGAGCACTTGCAGTCCTGTAGCTTGGATTGGAGTCAAAGCCACCGCCATGCACCTGGTGAAGACTCGAGGGGATAGTGAGAGGCCGAATGGGAGGACCCGGCACTGATAGACCTGTTCCTGAAATGCAAAGCGTAGGAATGGCCTGTGTGGTGGAGCAATTGGAATATGGAAGTACGCATCCTTCAAGTCTTCTGTGGTGAACCAGTGCTGCTACCTGACCGCCTGGAGAACATCGGTTATTCGTAACATGTGAAATGGTAAGACCTTCAGGAACTTGTTTAGGCCGCGAAGGTTGAGTATGGGCCTTACTCCCCCATCTTTCTTTGGAATTAAGAAGTATATTGAAAAGAACCCATTGAGCCGTTCTGACCCTTCTACTGGCTCGATGGCACCCTTCTGAAGAAGTTGTGCTATTTCTTGTTTCAGTAAAATTGAACTGTTGGGGTCTGAGACTATGGTCATCCTGACCCCGTTGAAAGCGGGTGGCCGCTGTCGGAACTGCAGCTTGTACCCCTGAGTCAATGTTGCTATAACCCATGGGTCGGAGGTTGTTGTCTCCCAATAACTGAGCTGCTGAGGAGTAAAACGTCCGACGGCTGGCCGCAGACATTCAGGTCCTGCGTCCCTGGCCTCTAACATCCCTGGAGGCCCGTTGGCCAGGTGCCCTCCCCCTTGGGGCCTGAAATACTTGCTGTCCCCGAGCCCGGGGCCGCTGATTAGAATGTTCCCTTCGCTGAGATCGCTCCAAGTGCTGAGGCTGACCTCTGTGAGGCTCACTTGGGCGCGTTGAAAACTGAAGGCGTGGTAGATCATGCCCCCTAGAGGGCTGTCTATAATATAACTGAGACGGAGGAACTCTCCTCAGGTCAACAAATTGTTGCCTGGTCTGATTCACCTGGACACTGCGCTCCAGCGTCTGCTGCGCAGCTGGTCCAAAGAGCTGTCCTGGAACTACTGGAAGGTCCCTTAGTGTCTTCCCACATGCCTCAGACAGAGGTGATTGTGCAAGCCAGACTTGACGGCGTGTCTGTGTGAGCGTCGACATCAGCCTGCCCAGCTCTCTTGTCATGAATGCCATTGCCTGAAGTGAGGCATCACTTAAGTTTACGTTCAAAGGATCACTTCCTGATGTTTGAAGAGATTGAGACAGGGCCAGCATGAGATGTGAGAGAGAATTGCCAATGCGACCCATTCGTGCTGCTGTGTTATATGCTTGAATAAGAAGATCATCTGTAATCCGGCATTGAGGGCGGGGGCAACGAACATTAGGCCTCAAGACCTCCTCTGGGGAGAGAATAAAAGAGGCAATAATTGGATCAACTTTTGGCATTTGACCTAAGCCATAACTGTCTGCGTCCTGCATTGCAGCCAATGCTCTGCTTGCACTAGTTGGGTGCGTAAGAGATCTAGGATTAGCCCAGCATCTTTGCAACTCCTCAGTATAATCTTTTGATGGTGGAATGGTAAGAGGAGAGGGTTGAGCTGAACCTCTGAAAAAAGCGCTGGAAGTAGTTGCCACCACCGGGGCTGTGTCAAGACCTAGGCGAGCCAATGCCGCCTGAAGAGCTTGATTCACCAGCTCTAGCTCTGACTGTGGACTTACCACAGATCCGTCACCTGCATCCTGGGAGCCATCATGGGAGAGATGGGATTGTTGATCAGATATAACCTCCACTTCTTCATCATAAAATTGGTTATGAGAAGCCACCATTGACAGAACATCTTCCTCCCCAATGGGCGACTCCATTGTGGGGGCTTCAACTACAGACACTAGCTTCTCCCCCAGTTGTAATTTCATAAGTAAAGACTTAATCTGAGCAAACTCAGCAGTCAACACATCCACTTTCTTGACTAAGGGGTCTTCCTTGCATCTCTTGCCAGCGGAAGCACTGCTGGTTCAACCTTTCTGTGCTTTTGCGTTGCCCTACTCGGCAGAGGTGGTGGTAGCGACTCACCCAAAAGTCCTTCCACCAAAGCTACCCTCGAAGTTCTCCACTCCCAAGACATGACACTACAGTTTATGCAGGCATCTTCTGTGAGGCCTTGTTTCAAGTGTTCCAGGCCTAAACAGGAAGGACAGCACACATGCCCATTCTCCATCTGCAGCATGGACATGCGCAATGTGCAAGTATGAGCTGTTGTTTCCATTCTGACAATAGAAATTATTTCTGTGGGACGAGCGGAATCACTCTGACCGTTGTGGGACTCAGCCATCCTTGTTACCAGAATGTCTACTATAGAGAATAATATATATTTTTATACGAACACTTAGTATTTCAGTGTATATATATATTTATATATAACCTCAATTTTTCACTATAATTATTATATGCATATATATCTATTATGCAATATGTGCAATATGTGCATTCGAGAAGATTATAGGGACAGTCTGCAGGAAGTCACTGGGTTAAATAGGGGAGCACCCCAAGTCATCCTGGTCACGAGGGACTTTGTTGGTATTAGACTCGACCTATGCAATTGCAACGAGAGATAATATCCAGTGTGAAGCACTGCCTCTGGCGGTCAGGAAGAACGAAATAGAACGGACATTAGTCAAATACTCACGGACATTCTGAGTGGTGACTGGGTGAGGAAATTTGTCTTGGTGGAATTCTGAAACCGCGCTACGCATCGCTTCGAGAGAATTCCGCGAGAGGCCGTGCACTCCACCTCCACGTGCGTCATATTGAAGAAGGAGAGCTAGCACGAGGATTTGCACGTAATTGAATCGTTAGATACAATTATTTTGATTATTTTTACATCCAGATTTATAAGGAATCCGGAAGAATGTTCTCATGTTTTATTATTATTATTTTCAATGTTAGTATATAGATAAAAGACGTGGTATCGTTTGTAATGCAGACTACACGCGTTTTTATTTTATTTTATTAAGTCAGTGGAAAATAGCCGATGGAAATATTCTCACAGGTTTCCCATGTTTTTTTTTTACTGAGGCATTGTGTGTTGTGTTGTAAGCAGGGGCGGACTTACCATTAGGCAAAGGTAGGCGTCTGCCTTGGGCCCCGAAAAACAAGGGGCCCCTAAAATGCATTTATATATATATATATTTTAGGGGCCCCTTGTTTAAGCGTGGAAAGCGCAGCCGCGTCGCTTCCTCCTTTTGCAAGCATTCGGGAGCTCGCGCTTCTGTTGTGTCTGTCGTTGCTATGCATAGTTTTCGTACAATGTTTACACATTGTTTGTATCTTGTGTGTTATTCTTGCGCCCAAAACCAAAATGTTTCCACACAAACGATTTGAAAGTGGCGGGGCATCTTGAATAATAATTTCACCCTCACACTGATAGCACGACGAGAGAACTTCTCACCTCGACGAGAAATCTCGTCACGTTTTAGTCCTGCGAGTAATATATATATATATATATATATATATATATATATATATATATATATATATATATATGTAGAAAACGCAGGGAGATATGATTTCCGCGATGCAGAAATCGCGGAATGTATTCATAAAAAGGGATTTAATGTGTAAAGCGGAATGTCACAGAATGAATGGCGCAGGCACACGATTTACTACTGGACGCTCGCGGTGCTCGTCTTAATTTATTCAGAGACACAAAACATGCATGATTCATATTTCAATAATATTTTTGCCATTTAATATGAAAAGAATAAAGTCTTTAAGGCAACCCGTCAAATTAGAAATGTGGTTATACTCCTTAACAGTACAATGTATGTCTAATTTTAATAATAAATGAAGTGAAGCACTTTGAATGTACCAAAATTAAAGTTTTTTTTAACATTGGAATAAAAGATAAACGTTTTATGCATTTGATTAACAGTAAAATTAAAATACATAAAAAGAAATTCACACTTCACATAAAACACTTCATTTTTGGTTGAAATAATTCTTTAGCATGTAATTGTACAATTTAATTCAGTTTAATTTCAAATTGCAATTAAAATAAATAAAAATATATTTTAAAGTTTAGAATTAGACAGCCCTGCGTTGTGTAAACAATTGTACAGTGAAAATTACCCCAAATACCACCTAGTGTCCAATCTACTCTAATACTGTTATAACCTGCATGTGAACAAGGGATCTACAATATGAAGAAAACCATTATAACATGCAGGGTTGGGGAGTAATGAAATACAAGTAACTTAGTTACGTATTTAAAATACAAAATTTGAGTAACTGTATTTCATTTTAAATGGGTGGTAATCAGATTACAGTTACATCTGAAGAGTGTTTTAGATTACCAAAGTGATTACTTTGAGTTTTAATGTCATTTAAACAGCGATTGGTGATTCTCTGACTCTGACCGTCTGAAAAAGAGGAGTTAAGTTTCATCATCATTTTAATACAGGGAGTGCAGAATTATTAGGCAAGTTGTATTTTTGAGGATTAATTTTATTATTGAACAACAACTATGTTCTCAATGAACACAAAAAACTCATTAATATCAAAGCTGAATATTTTTGGAAGTTTTAGTTTGTAGTTTTAGCTATTTTAGGGGGATATCTGTGTGTGCAGGTGACTATTACTGTGCATAATTATTAGGCACCTTAACAAAAAACAAATTTATACCCATTTTCAATTATTTTTTTTTACCAGTGAAACCAATATAACATCTCAACATTCACAAATATACATTTCTGACATTCAAAAACCAAACAAAAACAAATCAGTGACCAATATAGCCATCTTTCTTTGCAAGGACACTCAAAAGCCTGCCATCCATGGATTCTGTCAGTGTTTTGATCTGTTCACCATCAACATTGCGTGCAGCAGCAACCACAGCCTCCCAGACACTGTTCAGAGAGGTGTACTGTTTTCCCTCCTTGTAAATCGCACATTTGATGATGGACCACAGGTTCTCAATGGGGTTCAGATCAGGTGAACAAGGAGGCCATATCATTAGATTTTCTTCTTTTATACCCTTTCTTGCCAGCCACGCTGTGGAGTACTTGGACGCGTGTGATGGAGCATTGTCCTGCATGAAAATCATGTTTTTCTTGAAGGATGTAGACTTCTTCCTGTACCACTGCTTGAAGAAGGTGTCTTCCAGAAACTGGCAGTAGGACTGGGAGTTGAGCTTGACTCCATCCTCAACCCGAAAAGGCCCCACAAGCTCATCTTTGATGATACCAGCCCAAACCAGTACTCCACCTCCACCTTGCTGGCGTCTGAGTCGGACTGGAGCTCCTCTGCCCTTTACCAATCCAGCCACGGGCCCATCCATCTGGCCAGGGCCGTGCACAAACATTTTGAGGGGCAGTGGCCCAAACCAAAAAAAGGGGCACTAAGGGGGTGGGTTCTTGTTAATACAAATTATCCACTCTTTCCTGCTATGCTCCTTCATTTCCCCCTTAGCCTGCTTCCACAGACTTACCCCACTGACTTCCAACCTGTCCTGCTCTTATACTTTTCATCATTCATGCACAAGTCTGCAATTTTATTTGTTAACTTATTTATATTTTAATAAAAAAAAACAAAAAAAAAAAACCCTATCCTTCCATTTTCCCTTCCTACTCTAGCTTTTGGTACTGAGCAATGTATGAAACTTGTATTGTGAGCACTTCCTGTGTTATTTACCAATTCATGAAGAATCGCTTGTTTGTTTTCCTCACTTGTAAGTCGCTTTGGATAAAAGCGTCTGCTAAATGACTAAATGTAAATGTAATTTAGAATACTGCAACGTTATTGTGCGCATGTTTAAGATGTTAACCAATCAGAGCTCACTCAGCACAACACACAAATGAGAACAAAGCAAAGCGGGAGAACAGAATAGACAAACGGGAGGAAAGAAGAAAAAATATGGATGCAGTTCAGAATAAAAATGATTTGGTACCAAAGAGAAATTCAACATCAGTCGTTTGAGAGAGTTTTGGATTCAAACACTGAACAAAAGATACCAGCTGCCAACTCGCACTTATTTCACACAAGTTACTGTATGAGAAATGTAAGGTGGACGTTGAATATGAGTTTAAGCAGGTGAAATAATCGTAATTTATTTTATGTTGTCTGTTTTAAAGACAGTTAATTACAGTTTTGTTTATGAAGCTGTTAATACAGTTACTTAATTGTGAAACATTTTGCTATGTACTTCTCGTGCACTGAATACATTCAGAATGTAGCATATTTGAAAAAGCAAAAACAATTACCAAAATTGCAAAATAAATCGCAATTGCAATATTCGTTAAAAAATAGCAATGTGATTATTTTGTCCATATTGCACAGCCCTACTCTGAGGTAGTGTCATCTTAATATAGAGAATGAGAAACAAACCTTTTACAATCATATATTATATACAATTGTTAGGCTTAGTGCTAATTCAATGTATGTTGTTGTATTGTAATTACTTTTCCATTCAAATAACTAAATGTCTATCTTTCTTCTTCTCACACTCTAGCATATTCCTTCACTGTCAGCCAGTTTAACAGTCTCACCTGAGTCTGATCTGGCTGATCTGGGCTCTCCTTCACTCTCTGAGCCTCTGCCTCATCTTCAACAGAAGTATAATAATTATTAGACATTTGATTTAATATTATACAGTATAAATCTATATTATACACAGTACTATACCATGCTAATATACAACTCATTTAGAGCATTTATATTACCTTTTTTAACTATTTATAGGCTTACTATTAATATGTTCCTAAATAAAATATTTATAAATAGCATATGATGTGTTATAGATTACTAATATCAACTAAGACAAGTGGATATAATGGGAAATATTCTTAATTACAAGAATTAAAGTGAGACAAACTGTCTGCTAAATATTCTATATGATGATTTACTTGCTGGCTTGCTGGAGCTCTGAATCCACGTTTGCAGTGTTGAACTGCCTCTACCAGCCTCCCTTCGCTCTTTCTCTCTCTGTCTCTGTCTTTTCTTTTGTGAAGGCATTGTTTTTTGTCTACAAATTGTACCAACAGCAGAAAATATGGTCTTATTCATATTAGATCTGATCTGACTGGCACAATAATTTGATTAGACACGCATTCTAATTCTAAGAATGTGGGTGCAAGTTGTTAGCACTATTCGAAGACCAGGAGCAAAACACTACCGACAGAAATACAAAAACAAACTACCAAATTACTAATGTGTATTGTAATGCATCTACCTGGTAATGCGATGACCTCCGTGAACTGACGTCTCCACTCTTCAGAGAGCAGACACGTACGTGCGTGTGTGTGTGTGATACTGCGGAGAGCGGGAAAACCCGGAGCGGATTAGCGTAGTCAGTGGATCTTTAGCGGAGAGTTTCAACACAACTAGTGCTTATTTTGACGCACGCACGCGCGCGCGCGCGCGAGGGGGACGGGGGGCGTTGAGAGGGGCACTTCAGCCAGTGAGGGCAAAGGGGCAGTGGCTCTAGCCACCGGGCCACCCCCCTGTGCACGGCCCTGCATCTGGCCCATCAAGACTCACTCTTATTTTATCAGTCCATAAAACCTTAGAAAAATCAGTCTTGAGATATTTCTTGGCCCAGTCTTGACGTTTCAGCTTGTGTGTCTTGTTCAGTGGTGGTCGACTTTCTGCCTTTCTTACCTTGGCCATGTCTCTGAGTATTGCACACCTTGTGCTTTTGGGCACTCCAGTGATGAAAATGCTCTGAAATATGGCCAAACTGGTGGCAAGTGGCATCTTGGCAGCTGCACGCTTGACTTTTCTCAGTTCACGGGCAGTTATTTTGCGCCTTGGTTTTTCCACACGCTTCTTGCAACCCTGTTGACTATTTTGAATGAAACGCTTGATTGTTCGATGATCACGCTTCAGAAGCTTGGCTATTTTAAGACTTCTGTATCCCTCTGCAATATATCTCACTATTTTTGACTTTTCTGAGCCTGTCAAGTCCTTCTTTTGACCCATTTTGCCAAAGGAAAGGAAGTTGCCTAATAATTATGCACACCTGATATAGGGTGTTGATGTCATTAGACCACACCCCTTCTCATTACAGAGATGCACATCACCTAATATGCTTAATTGGTAGTAGGCTTTCCAGCCTATACAGCTTGGAGTAAGACAACATGCATAACGAGGATGATGTGGTCAAAATACTCATTTGCCTAATAATTCTGCACTCCCTGTACTTTTAAGAGGATCATAAAAATGTTGTTATTTAAACAGTTGTAGTACTGTCCTGAACAAGACAAAATGACTGAATTTATTAAAAAAATTGCCGAACTGTCAACTGAACTGTCCTGTCATGACCTGGATGTTTTGTGATAGTTGTTTGTGAGTCATTTTATAATTCACTCGTCACTGCAACTTTTTCTCACAATTAGTTTTTTTCCATCACAATTGTGAGTTTGCATTTCACAATTCTGACTTCTTTTTATCAGAATTGCGAGATTTAAACTCACAATTGCAAGTTATAAAGTCAGAATTGGGAGATATAAACTTGCAATAAAAAATTTTATGTTATTAATATTTTATATTGTGTACATAATTCATCTTGGCTACAGCTTGTTAAGCCGTAAATAAATGTATTTAACTGAAGAAAAGAGAAGACTCTTTGTTTGTTTACTTGTTATTCTGTTTTTAAGTTTTGATTTTAATAATCTAACAAGTTAATACATATATATATATATATATATATATATATATATATATATATATATATATATATATATAACAATTTTATGGCCCTTTGAAATGTTTTATTTTTTCAGAATCTGTACCCATAATATTATAAACCGTTATCACGGGGTTGTAAACTTAAATGTGTGGTCCGCCCTCATTTTAGAAGAACAGCAAGCGGTACGTTGTTAATTATTGTATTTTATTTATTTTTTTATTGTGTATTAAGTGGAGCACATCAAATTGTCTTAATTGCTTCTGCATGCTTAAAGTTATTTTTAAACACTACTTTTAAACACAATTTAACATCCAATGTAATTTAATATGATGCGATGAAAGTCCAAACAATGACATGAGAAAAACAGGACCCATAAAGACGGATCGCTATTTAGATCGACACTCTACAACATGAGACTTTCCACCTAACTTAGATGGGCTGAACTAAGGGAGGGGCTGATTAGAATATTATACAAAACGCCGCTTTTTACGCCGTCTTTGTCAGACGGATTACGCCGTAAATGACGGCGTAATATTGACAGAACGCCGTCATTTACGGCGTAATCCGTCTGACAAAGACGGCGTAAAAAGCGGCGTTTTGTATAATATTCTAATCAGCCCCTCCCTTTTCTTCACAGTTCAGCCCATCTAAGTTAGGTGGAAAGTCTCATGTTGTAGAGTGTCGATCTAAATAGCGATCCGTTTTTATGGGTCCTGCTTTTCTAATGTCATTGTTTGGACTTTTGTCGTATCAAATTTTTATTTCTTCATTGGGCACGTGTACCCCCTTTTCCCTTTATCGTATGTGTAGGCTACCCCATCTCTGTTTACATTTGTGTCAGTGAAATAGCCGTTGTCTTGGCGAGTTCATCTGTGGCGTAGTGGGCTGAGTGCTTGCTTATTGGGTTCGTTTTGCTCTGACAGCGGTTCGACTCCAAGGTCCGATCGTATTCTTTTCTCCTCGGGCTCGTTTCTTTCGTATTAGTCTGTTGATGTAGGCCTATGTCTTTTACATTTTGGAAGACTGCCCGGTAGCTGACAGCTGATTGAATAACAGGCGGCACTTTATCACGGAAATGGTAGCTGCTATAAGGCTTTAATGCGCGTTTTAACCTCAACTGTTTTGAAGCCCGTTTAGTAGTAGGATAATCATTTAAAGATTATCCTAACACGCTATAGTCCATCTCGCTTTTTAAGATCATAACACTCTGGACTTTTTAGTTCTTCCTAGGATAACGAAAGGAGATGGAGCCGGCATAGGCGGAGTTTCACTTTTGTGCTTGGGGGGGCACCTACCAGGCCAGCAGACCACGAGCTCAGATTTTTTTTATATCATATTTATATATCATACATTCTACATATAAAATACATTTACAATGAACAATGACTTTATATAAAGAATAGCGAATAGAACAGACTCTTTATAGTTGCTGTTTTGTTTTGCATCGGCAGTGATAGGATTAACACGGGGAGTTCAGAAGTGCGGCGAAAAAAAGCGAGTGTGTTAGACGGGTGCGCTTGTTACATAGTCCCTCCAGAAAAACGTTTTTTTGTGATTGTTGCGGGCAAAAATCCTTGATTATGCGGCACGTTTTCTTAAAAAACGCGATGGAATATGCGGGATATTTTTGCAATTTTATGCGACGAAATTGCGGGAACTTGCAAAAACTGCGGTTTTTGATGCAAAAGAGGAAAAAAAGGTGATTCCCCCAACACCCTGTTCTCACTAGATACTGCCTTCATGTAAAGAGGCAGACTTACTAAATCACAGAATATTGAAGTTCTCATTCTGTTTTATTTCAGACCTTAATCAACACATGGCTCAAAATGACAAAACATTGAGTCAAACAAGTTCTGTCGCTTTACAAAAGGAATATTCAACTTCTGTAAAAATGAATAAATAAAATATAAAAAAATAAAATGTGTGCTTCCTGTTTTACAGAGGTAGCTATACGAAACAGACATCTTCTGTTAAATGAAGTGCTTCCAGTGCACAAAGTGTAATCTCTTACTGCAACGTAAATTATTTTACACACAACTAATATACAGCGTCATGTAACACACTGGGAAACGTCTCCGGTTACTATCGTAACCTCCGTTCCCTGAGAGGCGGGAACGAGACACTGAGTAAAACGCTGCGGGGAAAATCCCTTTCTTCCAAAATGTTGAAATATAATAGGCTAACGCCAGTTAGAAAAACTGGCCAATTGCTGCTCTATACGCAACGCGCGCACCTTACTGGCTCACTAGGCAGTATAAAAGGCAGAAAGAGCGGCAATTACCTCAGAATCACGACTGAACGCAAAACTGAGAGAGAGAGCGAGCACGGCGGCTTACGCAGTGTCTCGTTCCCGCCTCTCAGGGAACGGAGGTTACGATAGTAACCGGAGACGTTCCCTTTCGAGAGCGGTCACTTCAACACTGCGTAAAACGCTGCGGGAACCAAATAAAATCCCGCCGTGAGAGCGAAAGAGCAAGAGACACCCAATCGCCTCTGGCAACAAGCCCCGAGGGGCGGTGCTAACAGACGCTCAAGTACGATAGGCGAAGCAAGGCCAATGAGAGACGAGCTGAGGCCTATACGAAATTTGCATATGAATGACAGAGAAACGTAGGCTGCGCTGATAAGGGCAGAATAATACCAAAACATAGGTGGGCACAGTATCAACAGCAGAGCGGTAACAACAGTGCAGACAAAGTTACACACATGAGTGCTTTAACTGTAAAGGGGTTTTTTTTTTTTTCCAAGCTGATAAGTGCAGAAAAACACGGTAGTGCATAGGAAATGAGCATACACAGCGTTAGCAGCAAGCGGCAACTAACTGTGTAAAACACGAAAAATGAGATTAACTCACCGAGAGCACTTGAGAAGCCACTGATGGCACGTCCAGTTTGTAAAACCTGGCGAAAGTGTTCGAGGAAGACCAGCCAGCGGCGAAACATATATCCTGAATGGTAGTACCTTTAGACCATGCCCAGGATGAAGCCACTGCCCTCGTAGAATGAGCCCTGATCTGAAAGGGACAGTCCTGGCCCAAAGTGACGTAAGCCAGAGCAATCGCGTCCACTATCCAGTGGGAGAGCCTCTGTTTAGAAACAGCCCGTCCCTTAGAGCGTCCCCCGAAGCACACAAAGAGCTGGTCCGACTGCCGAAAAGCGGCAGAGCGATCCACGTAAACCCTGAGCGCCCTGACCGGGCAGACAGCGCTGCGAGCGTCAGCGTCCCGAGAGGTTGACGGTTCAACAGATAAGGCAGATAAAGAGATCACCTGTGATCTAAAGGGTGTAGACAGCGATTTCGGCACATAGCCCTGTCTCGGCCGGAGAGTGATACTACAGTCTTCGGGACCAAAACACATACAATCATCACTGACAGATAGCGCGTGCAAGTCCCCGACGCGCTTTGC
Source organism: Opsariichthys bidens (assembly GCA_037194245.1). Lineage (NCBI taxonomy): Eukaryota > Metazoa > Chordata > Actinopteri > Cypriniformes > Xenocyprididae > Opsariichthys > Opsariichthys bidens. The sequence continues at coordinate 23,360,158 of CM074289.1, read as the reverse complement.
TGAAGCGAGGGCTAAAAGGAGGGCGGTTTTTAGTGAAAGCTCTTTAATAGCCGCCGACTCCAAAGGCTCAAAAGGAGGAAGAGAGAGCGCTTTCAGAACCAACGCCAGATCCCACGGCGGCACGGAAGGCGGCCGTGAAGGAAACAACCTTCTCGCTCCTTTAAGAAAACTGGTCACCAAAACGTGTCTACTTATCGATTGACCAGCCACTGGTGCGTGAGACAAAGCGATAGCAGCCACGTAAACCTTCAGCGTGGGGGGCAGACAGCCACTGTCCAACCTGTCCTGCAGGAAACTTAAAACATCCGACACTGGGCAGTTAACCGGGTCGATGAGAAGCTCGCGGCACCATTTTACAAACACTTGCCATTTTAGAGTGTAAATGCGTCTAGTGGATGGTGCACGGGACTCCGTGAGCGTGGCGAGGACACGAGGAGGCAGGACGGTCAAGTCTCCTAACGGCCCTGAAGCATCCATACGTGAAGTTTCCACAGCTCCGGGTTGGGATGCCAGATTACACCGTTCGCTTGCGATAGCAGATCCGCCCTGAGCGGGATCTGCCATGGAGCGGCTGTCAGCATTTCTCTGAGATCCGGAAACCATGGCTGGTTCGGCCAGTTTGGGGCGACAAGGATCACTGACGCTTTCTCCTCCCTGATTTTGCATAACACTAAGGGTAGAATCTTCACCGGAGGGAACGCATAGAGCTTGGCTCTCGGCCAGCTCGATGTCAGCGCATCTCCCTGGAGAGGGGCGTTGGACATTGAGAAGAACAGCGGACAATGCGCGTTCTGGCTCGTTGCAAACAGATCCACTTCTGCTGTCCCGAACCGGGACCAGATCTTCCTCACCACGCCGGGATGAAGTCTCCACTCTCCCTGAGGAATACCGCTCCTCGACAGTAAATCCGCCCCGTAGTTCAGACGGCCGGGGATGTATGTCGCTCTGATGGAGAGAAGATGCCGATCTGACCACAAAAGGAGGCGTTTCGCCTGCTTGAAGAGGATTCTGGATCTGATGCCGCCCTGGCGATTTATGTACGATACCACAGACCTGTTGTCGGTGCGAATTAGAACATGCTGCCGCTCCAGTTGAGGCAGAAAAGCTTTCAACGCCAGGAAAACTGCACGTAACTCCAGCCTGTTTATGTGCCACTCTTTCAGCGACTCTGACCAGAGGCCTGACACCGGTGAGCCCACGCAAACCGCGCCCCATCCTGAGGTGGACGCGTCCGTCGTGACAACAACGCGCTTCGTCACTAAGCCCAGGGGAACGCCTTGTCTGTACATGTCCATATCGCGCCACGGTCTCAGAGCCCTGATGTAGCTGTGATCGACCGGGATGAGCGCATGGCCTGATGTCCACGATCTCCACGGGACTCGAGCCTTGAGCCAAAACTGAAGCGGGCGCATGTGAAGGAGGCCCAGATGGCAGACCGAGGAAGCTGACGCCATCAATCCCAAAAGCCTCTGGAAATCCCTCAGCGGAACAGATCTGCCCGGTTTGAAACGAAGCAGAGTCGAAATCAAGGTGTCCACGCGCTGAGGAGAGAGGCAGGCCGACATGGCTACCGAGTCGAAACATACCCCGAGATAGGTTATCGACTGACATGGGGTGAACACACTCTTCTGTGCATTCACCCGTAAACCCAGACTTTCCAGGTGGCGCAACAGCGCTTCCGTGTGGTCTACCAGCACATTTCGCGAATGAGCTAGAATCAGCCAGTCGTCCAAGTAATTTAGGATCCGCATGCCGCTCTCTCTGAGAGGGGATAATGCTGCATCCACACATTTCGAAAAGGTGCGAGGGGCCAACGCCAGGCCAAACGGAAGTACCGTGTACTGGTATGCTTGTCCCTCGAACGCAAACCTCAGGAAGCGTCTGTGACGCGCCGCTATTTGAATGTGAAAGTAAGCGTCTTTTAGATCCACAGACACAAACCAATCCCCCGGGCGAATTTGGGCTAGGATTTGTTTTAACGTGGTCATTCTGAACGTGCGCTTGTGCAGGGCTCGGTTTATAGGTCTCAAATCGAGAATGGGACGGAGGCCGCCGTCTTTTTTGGGGACAACAAAATAACGGCTGTAGAATCCCGATTCCCGTTCGCTCGGCGGGACGCGCTCTATCGCACCTTTCTTGAGCAAACTGAGAATTTCTCCTCTTAGGACCTCGGCGTTTCTGAGCGCCGTTAGCGACGGAACTACACCGTTGAAGCGGGGTGGTCTGCGTCTGAACTGAAGAGAATACCCGTTGCGAATAATGTTTATTAGCCAACGAGAAATACCTGGAATGGCCCTCCAAGCGTGCAGGAAGAGAGACAGCGGCCGTATTCGATCGCGGTCTAATTCCAGTGACGGTGTAATTAGCTGCCGTGGGTCGAGCTCTTTTGAAATGATGACGCGCTGCCGTGACGCGCTGTTCTGAGACAGGGCGCGATGTGCAGGGAAAAGAACATGAGGAGAATAAAGCTCTTTTTGTGAAGGGATATGCATTTTTATTGACACATCTACATTCACACAAGTTTTCTGTGGAAAAACAACACAGCAGTCTCCTGCAGGAACGGCGGGGACTGGGGAACAGGATCGCCTCCTCTTGGGGGCGGGTTCTTCCACGGAAGCTCTTCTCCTCGCGACCGGGCTGTCAGGATGACGGCTTAGGCGCCGCAGACGAACCGCCATCGCGGTGAGGGCTCCTCCTTGGGCCGTGACGCTTCCTGGCAGGTGCCGGCCACTGTTTTCCCCGAACGACAGGCTCGGGGCGCACAGCTGTAGCGGGGGCGGATGGCTGCTTCACGAACCTCCGATCCGCGCGGTGAGCTGAAGAAGAGCGCGATCTTACGCTGGTCTGTGGCTGGAACGAGCGACGGGGCATCACGTGGCTCATCGCTTTCGCGCGCTTTTGCGCCTCAGCAAAACGCTCGACGACGGACTCCACGGCGTCGCCAAAGAGGCCGGAGGGAGTGATGGGAGCGTTGAGGAGAGTCTTACGGTCCGCGTCCTTCAGGTCAGCTAGGGTGAGCCATAGGTGCCTGTGGAGGACTACCATGAACCCCATAGCGCGGCCAATGGCCTGAGCAGAGCGCTTCGTCGCCATGAGGGCAAAATCTGTCGCTGCACGCAGGTCTCTAACCGCCTCCGCTTCGAGACCGGCGTCATCAAGAGCCTGCAGCCGCTTCGCTTGAAAAACCTGCAGCACTGCCATGGAATGGAGCGCTGAGGCCGCTTCTCCCGAGATGGGCCGTGAATCTACAGGGTTTGGAAGGCAGGCCCAAATCTGATCCCAGGGAGGCAGCTGACGGACACAGGTGAGCGGCGACCGTTTCTTCGACGGGGGGAGAGCGCACGTAGCCGTGGGCCTCCGCGTCGTCCACATGGGAGAAGAATGCATGAGTGGAAGCATGGACGCGCGCAGACTGGGGTGCAGACCACGACTTCACCACATGGCTATGGACGTCCGGAAAAAATGGAGTTCTCCTTTTCGGAGCGGCCTGACGGCGGCCCGATTGGAGATACCAAGAGTCCAGCTTACTCTTAGTTGGTTCGACTGGGGCCTTCCACGTGAGATCCAACTCCGTGACCGCCTTCTCAAGCACCCTCATGAACTCATCCTGGAGGTCTACCGGGGCTTGGGGCTCTGGGCGGTCGGGCTCGGAAGCCGCCCAATCTTTCTCGGACGCGGAAAGGGACATGGAGTCGCCTTCTTTATGCTCCGCCGCGCCGAAGGAAAAGAAATCCTCGGCCATGGACGCAGGGGGGTTGAAGGCCTCTCCTGTGAACACGACGGCCGGAGAGAGGGGGGATGGAAGAGGACGGTGCAGCCACGTATCTCCTCCATCGTCGTCGTAATCGACGTCGTCTTCAGTGTGAGCGGGGCCCACCAGCGGCTCGTTGGCGGCAGTGGGCCTAGCTACCCTTTTGAAGGACCGCACATAGTCCCTTCTGGCTCTAAGGACGCGGGCTGGAAAATCCGCGCAATGGGGGCAGTTTCCAGAGTCCAAGAAGGCTGCTTCGGCGTGGGCCAGGCCCAGGCAAGCCACACAGTGCGGATGGTTATCGGGCGGGTCGACGGGACCCGCGCAGATGCTGCAAGTAGAAGTCATCGGATGCTTTGGAGAGATGAATCAGCGTTAGCAACTTTCAACGATGAGCGTGAAGGAAGAGATTCTGAGGTAATTGCCGCTCTTTCTGCCTTTTATACTGCCTAGTGAGCCAGTAAGGTGCGCGCGTTGCGTATAGAGCAGCAATTGGCCAGTTTTTCTAACTGGCGTTAGCCTATTATATTTCAACATTTTGGAAGAAAGGGATTTTCCCCGCAGCGTTTTACGCAGTGTTGAAGTGACCGCTCTCGAAAGGGAACTGCTTCGCGCGGTCTTTTGAGCTTATTTTTGTTGGCAAATGAGAATGATTTGCGTCTTCATCATGGTTTCACCGCGGGCTTTACAGATGACGTCCACGTCACGTCATGACGTCACTTCATAAGGTTCCCATGGCAATAGAGGGAAAATAATGGCGCTTTACTTGTGTGAAGTAAACGCAACATTTTTCAACTTTCTGCTAAGATATATGAGACTTTTTTTGCAGCGAAAATACAGGGATTATGAAATCATAGCATATTTTTCTTGCTGAAATCGGCAATTTATGCGGCGAAAGTGCGGCATATTTGAAAAAATGTGACCCCCGCATAAATATGCGGACTTTGGCTGATTATGCATGAAATCAAGCGATCGCATAATCGCGTTTTTCTGGAGGGACTGAGTTACAGTGTGTTCTTCTTCGTTCCGATTAAAGTTCATAAACAGAGCCTCCCTTGACTGTCATAGAACTACTTCAGACATTACAATATCTTACCTAATGCAGAACCGGCGTTGTTCTCTGATGCGGCCTCGATTGCTGTGGTAGTATTAGCAGCAATAGTTGAAGTAGAATTAGAAAACTCCACACTTTTAGTAGTGGATTTATTAAAAAAACGACGAATGTCCATTTTGTTTATTCAGCGCGTAAAACAGAACGAGAAGAGCGTCCACTCACGTACCGCGATACTTTGAGATTCACAAATCGCAGGAGAATGTAATAAAGCTACAGTAATTAAAAATTAATTAGCCATATCTTACTCATTCTATACACAGAACTAATAAGATAAGACAAATAAAACGAGAAAATATGAATTCTGTAATAAAAAAAAATATTCAAAGCACAAGACAGGCATTAATTGGCTCTGGACTGGGGGGGCACTGCCCCCCCCAGACTCCGCCTATGGGCTGAACCCCTAGCAGTCGTAACAACCCATATTTAGAATAATTTTTAACTGTATAAAGCTTGGACTTTATTTTACAGTATGTGCACTTACAGTGCACTTACCTAAGAAAGTACTGGGTAAAATAAGGTAACTACATGGGTTAAGGTTAGGTTTATGAGTAGGTTCAGGGTTAACACCTACGTATTACCCAGTTATTGTAATTACTATAAGAAGTACATAGTATGTACATGCGGAACAGGACTGTAAAATAAAGTGCTACCAGTATAAATAATACTATAGGAATTAGGAATAGGAGGTATGCGGAAAAAGTTAATCAAAACTAAAAAAATAAAAATAAATTACCAAAAGATTAAAATAAATAAAATCCTAAAAATAAATAAATTGAAAATAAAGAGAAATGACATAACAAAAATGAAATTTTTTCCAAATAATGTTTTACACATTTATAATAGGCCTATACATTTCAGGGTATAAATGGGGTCTTTATATGTGAAAATATATAGATGCCGTTTAAATATTAGGATGGGGATGCCTCGCACATGGATGAACATTTTTGGAAGGTTCAGCGCATCTAAAATATTGAAACCCATTGCTATTTCAAACGAAATATTTTGCATAATAAAATTTTATTATATCATGAGTACGTCTTCATAATACGTCATAAAAACAAAATAGAAAAGCACAACAACCCATTTTGCAAAGACTGCTATTATGACGTCGGCGCCACACACACACACAACAAAGCGCGGCAAAAGTCACACATCGAAGTCGCGTATGGCAAGCCGTTTTAGCTTTAAATACTCCTTCCCGTACTAGTCATAAATCAGTTTTGACTAGTCATAATCCCATTTCCAGATATCTCTTATTCAATTTTGACTCGTCGTAATTGCAATTGAGATATCTACAATGTCATTGTGACTAGTTATAACATGCATTGAAGATATCTACAATGTTAATTTGACTAGTCGTAATATACATCACAGATATCTACAATGCTTTTATGACTAGTCAAATTCTTCCATTGACTTCAATTGGAAAATATTTGCAGATATCTACAAATGAGTTTTGACTAGTAGAAATTGTAATTAAAGATATCTCCAATTTGATTATGACTAGACAAAACTTAAGTTAGAGATATCTCTAACTGGGTTTTGTCTAGTCATAATTAAATTACAGATATCTTCAATTGAATTGCCACTAGTGCAAATCATAATTTGAGATATCTCTAACTGGGTTTTGTCTAGTCATAATCAAATTGGAGATATCTTTAATTCATCGTTTTTTAAGATATCCAAAAATAAACATGTAGATATCTTTAAATAATTTATTACTAGTCAAATTACATTTGTAGATATCTTGAACTGGATTTTTGACTAGGCAAAACTTAATTAGAGATATCTTGAATTGGAATTCGTCCTAGTCAAAACTCATTTGAAGATATCTTCAACTTAATTATAGATATCTCAATCTGTCTTTGGAGATATCTGCATTCCGTTTTGTGACTAGGAAGAATTACAGAGTAGATATCTTGAATGAACATTCTGACTAGTCGAAATTATTTTATAGATATCTGAATTGCGTTCTCAAGCCACGCCTTTGCTAAGCCCCGCCTTTTCTAACCATATTGTCTGCGTGCCAAAAAATCTCAACGGGCTGATCTGGTTTTAAGGTAATAAAATTACTGTAAAAGTAACTGTATATGTTATTAACACTGGAATAGCAACTGCATTATTTGCAAATCGCGGGCTTGTTTTGCGTTGTCAACCGTTTTCTAAGGTAATATAGTTGTCGAGATGGCGGCTCTGGGTGGTGCTGAGGAAATGTAAGTTTCACGTCACTCATGACGGATTCGACTAGGAGCAATTACAATTCAGATATCTTCAAATATAATTGTGACTAGTCGAAACCGAATTACAGATATCTCTAATTACGTTTGCGGATACATGACGCGTCTTTTAAAGATATCTATGACGTCATTACAGATATCTTAAATGGAGTTTTGACTAGTCAAATATATATTACAGATATCTCAAATCGGATTTCTTACTAGTGCAATTATAATTGCAGATATCTCTAATTCTCATTCTGACTAGTTGAATTATAATTATCACTCGTCAAAATACAATTGTTACTATCTTTAAATATATTTATAGATAGTCAGAACAAAGTTTAAAAGCTAAAACGGCTTGCCATAAGTCGCGAGTCAAATGGGCCTTTATGAGTCACCTGATTGCTTGTGACGTCACAGTAGAAAACCGCCTTGAAGAAAACGCTTAAAATGTCTCGCAACAAGTTATTCTACAAGACGGTCTCTCGACGATGTAAACATGTATGGATCTCTTTCACAAGTGCGTATAACTTGCGTTTAGTGCAAATATTTTTGAACGATGTTCTTCAACCGTTTTTACATAATGGATTTTTGATTTCTTAGCCACACAGATTTGCACAATGAGGGCTTCAGGCAAGTGGAAAATGCGAAGTAATATCTCTACATTAACAAGACATGTAGGCATGAGACTACAGCAGATGCCAGAAGAGTCACCAACAAGTAAGATTGGACAAAAACATTGTCAGAAAATGTATAGTTAAAGGTACACTATGTAGCTTTTTTGTTCAAAATTTGCAGAATTTATATAATGAGCTGGTACATCATGAATCCATCTTCCAAACCATGATTTTTGTCTTATCCTGCAATATGCCTATAATAAGCTGGGCCATGCACAAACAATTTGGGGAGTAGGTGGTAAAGTGAGAAAAAAATGCCACTCCACTTATAATTATTTAATTGCTATAAAAACGTTTTTACATACTGTAGTAATTAAATACTGTTGAATACCATTAAATTACTTGGTAAATGAGCAAAACCAATGTACATTACGGATAGAAATGACTAATTATTGTTATTACTATTATATTATTATTATCACTATTATTAGTATAATACTGCAATTACAGTTGCAGGAATAATTGTTGTAAAATAAGTGTTTTACATTAAAAAAAATTAAATATAGAAATATGAAATGTAAAAATGAAATAGTTTTCTATACATAAAAGGGTATTACAAAGGGACTAAAGGCACACGTTGAGAAAAATTTGCTTTTTACTAATTCCACCAGCATGGGGCAAAGCACTTATTTAGTTAGAGACCAAAAGGTGCATGTGCCTGAAAATAAGTATTTATATTCTAACTACTCTAGACTGAGCAGGACGGCAACCACTGCAGAAAAGCCCAGTTGCATCTTGACTCGTATGAATAAATTTTTGTTTATTAACCAATAAATTTTGTTTATTAACCACTAAAGGACCAAAAGTCACCTAGTGTCACCTTTAACTTTTAAAAACCACATTTTCATAATGTAAACACAGTCAAATGATTTGAACTAGTTAGCTGCATTTACATGGACCTGAATAGTTAGTTTGTAACTGGGCTGAAATAGCCAACAACAAATTTTAAATTTCATCCTAATTGTAAGGGAAAATTTTTCTAATCCATTCGATTGGACATGTAAACAGTTGATCGGATTGAAAACCAAAACCAGAAAGTTCATAGAAATGGTGTCATGATGTATGATGCACAGAACATGCTGTAGTTGTTAAATATAGGGGCATTAATGTGAATCTAAATGAATCTAAATTTCTCCTTCCACTCATTGCCTGTAAAGTGGTGCAGGATAAAGTCCCACCAGTTCTTTGCAGTTGGCACCTTGTTTTGGACACTGGAAGGAGCCATAAACTACTTGATGAAAATAAGCAGCATGGCACGAAGCTTAAGGTACTCATCCTCTCCTAATTAGGTGAGCCCAAGTGAGCACTTAAAGTTTAGGTTGGTGTAGATGTTCATAAAACAATTTTTCCTCACCTCAAAAAAAATGCGACCAACTTTAAAAAAATAAATAGCTAAATGAAATCCCAAATCGTTAAATTCATAATAAAACAGAAACACATTTTCAAATGACATAGTAATACGAATGCCCGGATATAATTATTTTAAAATACGAACTCTGTGGTGAATTGGCCTTTTTGGCATATTGGTTCCTAGCTCTGCCGCAGCACTCTGGGTAGGACAGACCAGCTACATGCCAGTTGGCTGATTTGGCGAAGGTCTCTCAGTTCACCCAAGTCAGCACTTAGAGTTGGGACTAGGGTGTGTCCTGTGGGACACAGGTCGCACCCTAGGTTACAATTGCCAAAAAAAAACAAAACGACCAATTTTATTCAAAAAAATGCGACCAACGTTAAGAAAAAAACAGCTAAATGAATTCCAAAATCGTTAAATTCATAATAAAACAGAAACACATTTTCAAATGACATAGCAAGACGAATGCGCAAATATAATTATTACAATATAAGAAATCTGTGGTAAATTGGCCTTTTTGGCATATTGGTTCCTAGCTCTGCCGCAGCACTCTGGGTAGGACAGACCAGCTACATGCCAGTTGGCTGATTTGGCGAAGGTCTCAGTTCACCCAAGTCAGCACTTAGAGTTGGGACTAGGGTGTGTCCTGTGGGACACAGGTCGCACCCTAGGTTACAATTGCCAAAAAAAACAAAACGAACAATTTTATTCAAAAAAATGCGACCAACGTTAAGAAAAAAACAGCTAAATGAATTCCAAAATCGTTAAATTCATAATAAAACAGAAACACATTTTCAAATGACATAGCAAGACGAATGCGCAAATATAATTATTACAATATAAGAAATCTGTGGTGAATTGGCCTTTTTGGCATATTGGTTCCTAGCTCTGCCGCAGCACTCTGGGTAGGACAGACCAGCTACATGCCAGTTGGCTGATTTGGCGAAGGTCTCAGTTCACCCAAGTCAGCACTTAGAGTTGGGACTAGGGTGTGTCCTGTGGGACACAGGCCACATCCTAGGTTACAATTGCCAAAAAAACCAAAACGACCAATTTTATTTTAAAAAATGCGACCAATGTTAAGAAAAAAAAATTGCTAAATGAATTCCAAAATCGTTAAATTCATAATAAAACAGAAACACATTTTCAAATGACATAGCAAGACGAATGCGCAAATATAATTATTTTAATATAAGAAATCTGTGGTAAATTGGCCTTTTTGGCATATTGGTTCCTAGCTCTGCCGCAGCACTCTGGGTAGGACAGACCAGCTACATGCCAGTTGGCTGATTTGGCGAAGGTCTCAGTTCACCCAAGTCAGCACTTAGAGTTGGGACTAGGGTGTGTCCTGTGGGACACAGGTCGCACCCTAGGTTACAATTGCCAAAAAAAACAAAACGAACAATTTTATTCAAAAAAATGCGACCAACGTTAAGAAAAAATTGCTAAATGAATTCCAAAATCGTTAAATTCATAATAAAACAGAAACACATTTTCAAATGACATAGCAAGACGAATGCGCAAATATAATTATTACAATATAAGAAATCTGTGGTAAATTGGCCTTTTTGGCATATTGGTTCCTAGCTCTGCCGCAGCACTCTGGGTAGGACAGACCAGCTACATGCCAGTTGGCTGATTTGGCGAAGGTCTCAGTTCACCCAAGTCAGCACTTAGAGTTGGGACTAGGGTGTGTCCTGTGGGACACAGGTCGCACCCTAGGTTACAATTGCCAAAAAAAACAAAACGAACAATTTTATTTTAAAAAATGCGACCAATGTTAAGAAAAAAAATTGCTAAATGAATTCCAAAATCGTTAAATTCATAATAAAACAGAAACACATTTTCAAATGACATAGCAAGACGAATGCGCAAATATAATTATTTTAATATAAGAAATCTGTGGTAAATTGGCCTTTTTGGCATATTGGTTCCTAGCTCTGCCGCAGCACTCTGGGTAGGACAGACCAGCTACATGCCAGTTGGCTGATTTGGCGAAGGTCTCAGTTCACCCAAGTCAGCACTTAGAGTTGGGACTAGGGTGTGTCCTGTGGGACACAGGTCGCACCCTAGGTTACAATTGCCAAAAAAACCAAAACGACCAATTTTATTTAAAAAAATGCGACCAATGTTAAGAAAAAAAATTGCTAAATGAATTCCAAAATCGTTAAATTCATAATAAAATAGAAACACATTTTCAAATGACATAGCAAGACGAATGCGCAAATATAATTATTTTAATATAAGAAATCTGTGGTAAATTGGCCTTTTTGGCATATTGGTTCCTAGCTCTGCCGCAGCACTCTGGGTAGGACAGACCAGCTACATGCCAGTTGGCTGATTTGGCGAAGGTCTCAGTTCACCCAAGTCAGCACTTAGAGTTGGGACTAGGGTGTGTCCTGTGGGACACAGGTCGCACCCTAGGTTACAATTGCCAAAAAAAACAAAACGAACAATTTTATTCAAAAAAATGCGACCAACGTTAAGAAAAAAACAGCTAAATGAATTCCAAAATCGTTAAATTCATAATAAAACAGAAACACATTTTCAAATGACATAGCAAGACGAAATGCGCAATATAATTATTTTAAAATACGAAATCTGTGGTGAATTGGCCTTTTTGGCATATTGGTTCCTAGCTCTGCCGCAGCACTCTGGGTAGGACAGACCAGCTACATGCCAGTTGGCTGATTTGGCGAAGGTCTCAGTTCACCCAAGTCAGCACTTAGAGTTGGGACTAGGGTGTGTCCTGTGGGACACAGGTCGCACCCTAGGTTACAATTGCCAAAAAAAACAAAACGAACAATTTTATTCAAAAAAATGCGACCAACGTTAAGAAAAAAAATTGCTAAATGAATTCCAAAATCGTTAAATTCATAATAAAACAGAAACACATTTTCAAATGACATAGCAAGACGAATGCGCAAATATAATTATTACAATATAAGAAATCTGTGGTAAATTGGCCTTTTTGGCATATTGGTTCCTAGCTCTGCCGCAGCACTCTGGGTAGGACAGACCAGCTACATGCCAGTTGGCTGATTTGGCGAAGGTCTCAGTTCACCCAAGTCAGCACTTAGAGTTGGGACTAGGGTGTGTCCTGTGGGACACAGGCCACATCCTAGGTTACAATTGCCAAAAAAAACCAAAACGACCAATTTTATTTTAAAAAAATGCGACCAATGTTAAGAAAAAAAAATTGCTAAATGAATTCCAAAATCGTTAAATTCATAATAAAACAGAAACACATTTTCAAATGACATAGCAAGACGAATGCGCAAATATAATTATTTTAATATAAGAAATCTGTGGTGAATTGGCCTTTTTGGCATATTGGTTCCTAGCTCTGCCGCAGCACTCTGGGTAGGACAGACCAGCTACATGCCAGTTGGCTGATTTGGCGAAGGTCTCAGTTCACCCAAGTCAGCACTTAGAGTTGGGACTAGGGTGTGTCCTGTGGGACACAGGCCACATCCTAGGTTACAATTGCCAAAAAAACCAAAACGACCAATTTTATTTAAAAAAATGCGACCAACGTTAAGAAAAAAAATTGCTAAATGAATTCCAAAATCGTTAAATTCATAATAAAACAGAAACACATTTTCAAATGACATAGCAAGACGAATGCGCAAATATAATTATTTTAATATAAGAAATCTGTGGTAAATTGGCCTTTTTGGCATATTGGTTCCTAGCTCTGCCGCAGCACTCTGGGTAGGACAGACCAGCTACATGCCAGTTGGCTGATTTGGCGAAGGTCTCAGTTCACCCAAGTCAGCACTTAGAGTTGGGACTAGGGTGTGTCCTGTGGGACACAGGTCGCACCCTAGGTTACAATTGCCAAAAAAAACAAAACGAACAATTTTATTTTAAAAAATGCGACCAACGTTAAGAAAAAAAAATTGCTAAATGAATTCCAAAATCGTTAAATTCATAATAAAACAGAAACACATTTTCAAATGACATAGCAAGACGAATGCGCAAATATAATTATTTTAAAATACGAAATCTGTGGTGAATTGGCCTTTTTGGCATATTGGTTCCTAGCTCTGCCGCAGCACTCTGGGTAGGACAGACCAGCTACATGCCAGTTGGCTGATTTGGCGAAGGTCTCAGTTCACCCAAGTCAGCACTTAGAGTTGGGACTAGGGTGTGTCCTGTGGGACACAGGTCGCACCCTAGGTTACAATTGCCAAAAAAACAAAACGAACAATTTTATTCAAAAAAATGCGACCAACGTTAAGAAAAAAAATTGCTAAATGAATTCCAAAATCGTTAAATTCATAATAAAACAGAAACACATTTTCAAATGACATAGCAAGACGAATGCGCAAATATAATTATTTTAAAATACGAAATCTGTGGTGAATTGGCCTTTTTGGCATATTGGTTCCTAGCTCTGCCGCAGCACTCTGGGTAGGACAGACCAGCTACATGCCAGTTGGCTGATTTGGCGAAGGTCTCAGTTCACCCAAGTCAGCACTTAGAGTTGGGACTAGGGTGTGTCCTGTGGGACACAGGCCACATCCTAGGTTACAATTGCCAAAAAAAACCAAAACGACCAATTTTATTTTAAAAAATGCGACCAATGTTAAGAAAAAAAAATTGCTAAATGAATTCCAAAATCGTTAAATTCATAATAAAACAGAAACACATTTTCAAATGACATAGCAAGACGAATGCGCAAATATAATTATTTTAATATAAGAAATCTGTGGTGAATTGGCCTTTTTGGCATATTGGTTCCTAGCTCTGCCGCAGCACTCTGGGTAGGACAGACCAGCTACATGCCAGTTGGCTGATTTGGCGAAGGTCTCAGTTCACCCAAGTCAGCACTTAGAGTTGGGACTAGGGTGTGTCCTGTGGGACACAGGTCGCACCCTAGGTTACAATTGCCAAAAAAAACAAAACGACCAATTTTATTCAAAAAAATGCGACCAACGTTAAGAAAAAAACAGCTAAATGAATTCCAAAATCGTTAAATTCATAATAAAACAGAAACACATTTTCAAATGACATAGCAAGACGAATGCGCAAAATATAATTATTTTAAAATACGAAATCTGTGGTGAATTGGCCTTTTTGGCATATTGGTTCCTAGCTCTGCCGCAGCACTCTGGGTAGGACAGACCAGCTACATGCCAGTTGGCTGATTTGGCGAAGGTCTCAGTTCACCCAAGTCAGCACTTAGAGTTGGGACTAGGGTGTGTCCTGTGGGACACAGGTCGCACCCTAGGTTACAATTGCCAAAAAAAACAAAACGAACAATTTTATTCAAAAAAATGCGACCAACGTTAAGAAAAAAAAATTGCTAAATGAATTCCAAAATCGTTAAATTCATAATAAAACAGAAACACATTTTCAAATGACATAGCAAGACGAATATGCGCAAATATAATTATTTTAAAATACGAAATCTGTGGTGAATTGGCCTTTTTGGCATATTGGTTCCTAGCTCTGCCGCAGCACTCTGGGTAGGACAGACCAGCTACATGCCAGTTGGCTGATTTGGCGAAGGTCTCAGTTCACCCAAGTCAGCACTTAGAGTTGGGACTAGGGTGTGTCCTGTGGGACACAGGTCGCACCCTAGGTTACAATTGCCAAAAAAAACAAAACGAACAATTTTATTCAAAAAAATGCGACCAACGTTAAGAAAAAAAATTGCTAAATGAATTCCAAAATCGTTAAATTCATAATAAAACAGAAACACATTTTCAAATGACATAGCAAGACGAATGCGCAAATATAATTATTTTAAAATACGAAATCTGTGGTGAATTGGCCTTTTTGGCATATTGGTTCCTAGCTCTGCCGCAGCACTCTGGGTAGGACAGACCAGCTACATGCCAGTTGGCTGATTTGGCGAAGGTCTCAGTTCACCCAAGTCAGCACTTAGAGTTGGGACTAGGGTGTGTCCTGTGGGACACAGGTCGCACCCTAGGTTACAATTGCCAAAAAAACCAAAACGACCAATTTTATTCAAAAAAATGCGACCAACGTTAAGAAAAAAAAATTGCTAAATGAATTCCAAAATCGTTAAATTCATAATAAAACAGAAACACATTTTCAAATGACATAGCAAGACGAATGCGCAAAATATAATTATTTTAAAATACGAAATCTGTGGTGAATTGGCCTTTTTGGCATATTGGTTCCTAGCTCTGCCGCAGCACTCTGGGTAGGACAGACCAGCTACATGCCAGTTGGCTGATTTGGCGAAGGTCTCAGTTCACCCAAGTCAGCACTTAGAGTTGGGACTAGGGTGTGTCCTGTGGGACACAGGTCGCACCCTAGGTTACAATTGCCAAAAAAAACAAAACGAACAATTTTATTCAAAAAAATGCGACCAACGTTAAGAAAAAAAATTGCTAAATGAATTCCAAAATCGTTAAATTCATAATAAAACAGAAACACATTTTCAAATGACATAGCAAGACGAATGCGCAAATATAATTATTTTAATATAAGAAATCTGTGGTAAATTGGCCTTTTTGGCATATTGGTTCCTAGCTCTGCCGCAGCACTCTGGGTAGGACAGACCAGCTACATGCCAGTTGGCTGATTTGGCGAAGGTCTCAGTTCACCCAAGTCAGCACTTAGAGTTGGGACTAGGGTGTGTCCTGTGGGACACAGGCCACATCCTAGGTTACAATTGCCAAAAAAAACCAAAACGACCAATTTTATTTAAAAAAATGCGACCAACGTTAAGAAAAAAAATTGCTAAATGAATTCCAAAATCGTTAAATTCATAATAAAACAGAAACACATTTTCAAATGACATAGCAAGACGAATGCGCAAATATAATTATTTTAATATAAGAAATCTGTGGTAAATTGGCCTTTTTGGCATATTGGTTCCTAGCTCTGCCGCAGCACTCTGGGTAGGACAGACCAGCTACATGCCAGTTGGCTGATTTGGCGAAGGTCTCAGTTCACCCAAGTCAGCACTTAGAGTTGGGACTAGGGTGTGTCCTGTGGGACACAGGTCGCACCCTAGGTTACAATTGCCAAAAAAACAAAACGACCAATTTTATTCAAAAAAATGCGACCAACGTTAAGAAAAAAAATTGCTAAATGAATTCCAAAATCGTTAAATTCATAATAAAACAGAAACACATTTTCAAATGACATAGCAAGACGAATGCGCAAATATAATTATTTTAAAATACGAAATCTGTGGTGAATTGGCCTTTTTGGCATATTGGTTCCTAGCTCTGCCGCAGCACTCTGGGTAGGACAGACCAGCTACATGCCAGTTGGCTGATTTGGCGAAGGTCTCAGTTCACCCAAGTCAGCACTTAGAGTTGGGACTAGGGTGTGTCCTGTGGGACACAGGTCGCACCCTAGGTTACAATTGCCAAAAAAAACAAAACGAACAATTTTATTTTAAAAAATGCGACCAACGTTAAGAAAAAAAAATTGCTAAATGAATTCCAAAATCGTTAAATTCATAATAAAACAGAAACACATTTTCAAATGACATAGCAAGACGAATGCGCAAATATAATTATTTTAATATAAGAAATCTGTGGTGAATTGGCCTTTTTGGCATATTGGTTCCTAGCTCTGCCGCAGCACTCTGGGTAGGACAGACCAGCTACATGCCAGTTGGCTGATTTGGCGAAGGTCTCAGTTCACCCAAGTCAGCACTTAGAGTTGGGACTAGGGTGTGTCCTGTGGGACACAGGTCGCACCCTAGGTTACAATTGCCAAAAAAAACAAAACGAACAATTTTATTCAAAAAAATGCGACCAACGTTAAGAAAAAAAATTGCTAAATGAATTCCAAAATCGTTAAATTCATAATAAAACAGAAACACATTTTCAAATGACATAGCAAGACGAATGCGCAAAATATAATTATTTTAAAATACGAAATCTGTGGTAAATTGGCCTTTTTGGCATATTGGTTCCTAGCTCTGCCGCAGCACTCTGGGTAGGACAGACCAGCTACATGCCAGTTGGCTGATTTGGCGAAGGTCTCAGTTCACCCAAGTCAGCACTTAGAGTTGGGACTAGGGTGTGTCCTGTGGGACACAGGTCGCACCCTAGGTTACAATTGCCAAAAAAAACAAAACGAACAATTTTATTCAAAAAAATGCGACCAACGTTAAGAAAAAAAATTGCTAAATGAATTCCAAAATCGTTAAATTCATAATAAAACAGAAACACATTTTCAAATGACATAGCAAGACGAATGCGCAAATATAATTATTTTAAAATACGAAATCTGTGGTGAATTGGCCTTTTTGGCATATTGGTTCCTAGCTCTGCCGCAGCACTCTGGGTAGGACAGACCAGCTACATGCCAGTTGGCTGATTTGGCGAAGGTCTCAGTTCACCCAAGTCAGCACTTAGAGTTGGGACTAGGGTGTGTCCTGTGGGACACAGGTCGCACCCTAGGTTACAATTGCCAAAAAAACAAAACGAACAATTTTATTCAAAAAAATGCGACCAACGTTAAGAAAAAAAATTGCTAAATGAATTCCAAAATCGTTAAATTCATAATAAAACAGAAACACATTTTCAAATGACATAGCAAGACGAATGCGCAAATATAATTATTTTAAAATACGAAATCTGTGGTGAATTGGCCTTTTTGGCATATTGGTTCCTAGCTCTGCCGCAGCACTCTGGGTAGGACAGACCAGCTACATGCCAGTTGGCTGATTTGGCGAAGGTCTCAGTTCACCCAAGTCAGCACTTAGAGTTGGGACTAGGGTGTGTCCTGTGGGACACAGGTCGCACCCTAGGTTACAATTGCCAAAAAAAACAAAACGACCAATTTTATTCAAAAAAATGCGACCAACGTTAAGAAAAAAAATTGCTAAATGAATTCCAAAATCGTTAAATTCATAATAAAACAGAAACACATTTTCAAATGACATAGCAAGACGAATGCGCAAATATAATTATTTTAATATAAGAAATCTGTGGTGAATTGGCCTTTTTGGCATATTGGTTCCTAGCTCTGCCGCAGCACTCTGGGTAGGACAGACCAGCTACATGCCAGTTGGCTGATTTGGCGAAGGTCTCAGTTCACCCAAGTCAGCACTTAGAGTTGGGACTAGGGTGTGTCCTGTGGGACACAGGTCGCACCCTAGGTTACAATTGCCAAAAAAAACAAAACGAACAATTTTATTCAAAAAAATGCGACCAACGTTAAGAAAAAAAATTGCTAAATGAATTCCAAAATCGTTAAATTCATAATAAAACAGAAACACATTTTCAAATGACATAGCAAGACGAATGCGCAAATATAATTATTTTAAAATACGAAATCTGTGGTGAATTGGCCTTTTTGGCATATTGGTTCCTAGCTCTGCCGCAGCACTCTGGGTAGGACAGACCAGCTACATGCCAGTTGGCTGATTTGGCGAAGGTCTCAGTTCACCCAAGTCAGCACTTAGAGTTGGGACTAGGGTGTGTCCTGTGGGACACAGGTCGCACCCTAGGTTACAATTGCCAAAAAAACAAAACGAACAATTTTATTCAAAAAAATGCGACCAACGTTAAGAAAAAAAATTGCTAAATGAATTCCAAAATCGTTAAATTCATAATAAAACAGAAACACATTTTCAAATGACATAGCAAGACGAATGCGCAAAATATAATTATTTTAAAATACGAAATCTGTGGTGAATTGGCCTTTTTGGCATATTGGTTCCTAGCTCTGCCGCAGCACTCTGGGTAGGACAGACCAGCTACATGCCAGTTGGCTGATTTGGCGAAGGTCTCAGTTCACCCAAGTCAGCACTTAGAGTTGGGACTAGGGTGTGTCCTGTGGGACACAGGCCACATCCTAGGTTACAATTGCCAAAAAAACCAAAACGACCAATTTTATTTTAAAAAATGCGACCAACGTTAAGAAAAAAAATTGCTAAATGAATTCCAAAATCGTTAAATTCATAATAAAACAGAAACACATTTTCAAATGACATAGCAAGACGAATGCGCAAATATAATTATTTTAAATAAGAAATCTGTGGTGAATTGGCCTTTTTGGCATATTGGTTCCTAGCTCTGCCGCAGCACTCTGGGTAGGACAGACCAGCTACATGCCAGTTGGCTGATTTGGCGAAGGTCTCAGTTCACCCAAGTCAGCACTTAGAGTTGGGACTAGGGTGTGTCCTGTGGGACACAGGTCACACCCTAGGTTACAATTGCCAAAAAAACAAAACGACCAATTTTATTCAAAAAAATGCGACCAACGTTAAGAAAAAAAATTGCTAAATGAATTCCAAAATCGTTAAATTCATAATAAAACAGAAACACATTTTCAAATGACATAGCAAGACGAATGCGCAAATATAATTATTTTAATATAAGAAATCTGTGGTAAATTGGCCTTTTTGGCATATTGGTTCCTAGCTCTGCCGCAGCACTCTGGGTAGGACAGACCAGCTACATGCCAGTTGGCTGATTTGGCGAAGGTCTCAGTTCACCCAAGTCAGCACTTAGAGTTGGGACTAGGGTGTGTCCTGTGGGACACAGGTCGCACCCTAGGTTACAATTGCCAAAAAAAACAAAACGACCAATTTTATTCAAAAAAATGCGACCAACGTTAAGAAAAAAAATTGCTAAATGAATTCCAAAATCGTTAAATTCATAATAAAACAGAAACACATTTTCAAATGACATAGCAAGACGAATGCGCAAATATAATTATTTTAAAATACGAAATCTGTGGTGAATTGGCCTTTTTGGCATATTGGTTCCTAGCTCTGCCGCAGCACTCTGGGTAGGACAGACCAGCTACATGCCAGTTGGCTGATTTGGCGAAGGTCTCAGTTCACCCAAGTCAGCACTTAGAGTTGGGACTAGGGTGTGTCCTGTGGGACACAGGTCGCACCCTAGGTTACAATTGCCAAAAAAACAAAACGAACAATTTTATTCAAAAAAATGCGACCAACGTTAAGAAAAAAAATTGCTAAATGAATTCCAAAATCGTTAAATTCATAATAAAACAGAAACACATTTTCAAATGACATAGCAAGACGAATGCGCAAATATAATTATTTTAAAATACGAAATCTGTGGTGAATTGGCCTTTTTGGCATATTGGTTCCTAGCTCTGCCGCAGCACTCTGGGTAGGACAGACCAGCTACATGCCAGTTGGCTGATTTGGCGAAGGTCTCAGTTCACCCAAGTCAGCACTTAGAGTTGGGACTAGGGTGTGTCCTGTGGGACACAGGTCGCACATCCTAGGTTACAATTGCCAAAAAAAACAAAACGACCAATTTTATTTTAAAAAATGCGACCAACGTTAAGAAAAAAAAATTGCTAAATGAATTCCAAAATCGTTAAATTCATAATAAAACAGAAACACATTTTCAAATGACATAGCAAGACGAATGCGCAAATATAATTATTTTAATATAAGAAATCTGTGGTGAATTGGCCTTTTTGGCATATTGGTTCCTAGCTCTGCCGCAGCACTCTGGGTAGGACAGACCAGCTACATGCCAGTTGGCTGATTTGGCGAAGGTCTCAGTTCACCCAAGTCAGCACTTAGAGTTGGGACTAGGGTGTGTCCTGTGGGACACAGGTCGCACCCTAGGTTACAATTGCCAAAAAAAACAAAACGAACAATTTTATTCAAAAAAATGCGACCAACGTTAAGAAAAAAAACATTGCTAAATGAATTCCAAAATCGTTAAATTCATAATAAAACAGAAACACATTTTCAAATGACATAGCAAGACGAATGCGCAAAATATAATTATTTTAAAATACGAAATCTGTGGTGAATTGGCCTTTTTGGCATATTGGTTCCTAGCTCTGCCGCAGCACTCTGGGTAGGACAGACCAGCTACATGCCAGTTGGCTGATTTGGCGAAGGTCTCAGTTCACCCAAGTCAGCACTTAGAGTTGGGACTAGGGTGTGTCCTGTGGGACACAGGTCGCACCCTAGGTTACAATTGCCAAAAAAAACCAAAACGACCAATTTTATTTTAAAAAAATGCGACCAACGTTAAGAAAAAAAATTGCTAAATGAATTCCAAAATCGTTAAATTCATAATAAAACAGAAACACATTTTCAAATGACATAGCAAGACGAATGCGCAAATATAATTATTTTAATATAAGAAATCTGTGGTAAATTGGCCTTTTTGGCATATTGGTTCCTAGCTCTGCCGCAGCACTCTGGGTAGGACAGACCAGCTACATGCCAGTTGGCTGATTTGGCGAAGGTCTCAGTTCACCCAAGTCAGCACTTAGAGTTGGGACTAGGGTGTGTCCTGTGGGACACAGGTCGCACCCTAGGTTACAATTGCCAAAAAAAACAAAACGAACAATTTTATTTAAAAAATGCGACCAACGTTAAGAAAAAAAATTGCTAAATGAATTCCAAAATCGTTAAATTCATAATAAAACAGAAACACATTTTCAAATGACATAGCAAGACGAATGCGCAAATATAATTATTTTAAAATACGAAATCTGTGGTGAATTGGCCTTTTTGGCATATTGGTTCCTAGCTCTGCCGCAGCACTCTGGGTAGGACAGACCAGCTACATGCCAGTTGGCTGATTTGGCGAAGGTCTCAGTTCACCCAAGTCAGCACTTAGAGTTGGGACTAGGGTGTGTCCTGTGGGACACAGGTCGCACCCTAGGTTACAATTGCCAAAAAAACAAAACGACAATTTTATTCAAAAAAATGCGACCAACGTTAAGAAAAAAAATTGCTAAATGAATTCCAAAATCGTTAAATTCATAATAAAACAGAAACACATTTTCAAATGACATAGCAAGACGAATGCGCAAATATAATTATTTTAAAATACGAAATCTGTGGTGAATTGGCCTTTTTGGCATATTGGTTCCTAGCTCTGCCGCAGCACTCTGGGTAGGACAGACCAGCTACATGCCAGTTGGCTGATTTGGCGAAGGTCTCAGTTCACCCAAGTCAGCACTTAGAGTTGGGACTAGGGTGTGTCCTGTGGGACACAGGTCACATCCTAGGTTACAATTGCCAAAAAAACCAAAACGACCAATTTTATTTCAAAAAAATGCGACCAACGTTAAGAAAAAAAATTGCTAAATGAATTCCAAAATCGTTAAATTCATAATAAAACAGAAACACATTTTCAAATGACATAGCAAGACGAATGCGCAAATATAATTATTTTAATATAAGAAATCTGTGGTGAATTGGCCTTTTTGGCATATTGGTTCCTAGCTCTGCCGCAGCACTCTGGGTAGGACAGACCAGCTACATGCCAGTTGGCTGATTTGGCGAAGGTCTCAGTTCACCCAAGTCAGCACTTAGAGTTGGGACTAGGGTGTGTCCTGTGGGACACAGGTCGCACCCTAGGTTACAATTGCCAAAAAAAACAAAACGACCAATTTTATTCAAAAAAATGCGACCAACGTTAAGAAAAAAAACAGCTAAATGAATTCCAAAATCGTTAAATTCATAATAAAACAGAAACACATTTTCAAATGACATAGCAAGACGAATGCGCAAATATAATTATTTTAAAATACGAAATCTGTGGTAAATTGGCCTTTTTGGCATATTGGTTCCTAGCTCTGCCGCAGCACTCTGGGTAGGACAGACCAGCTACATGCCAGTTGGCTGATTTGGCGAAGGTCTCAGTTCACCCAAGTCAGCACTTAGAGTTGGGACTAGGGTGTGTCCTGTGGGACACAGGTCGCACCCTAGGTTACAATTGCCAAAAAAAACAAAACGACCAATTTTATTCAAAAAAATGCGACCAACGTTAAGAAAAAAACATTTGCTAAATGAATTCCAAAATCGTTAAATTCATAATAAAACAGAAACACATTTTCAAATGACATAGCAAGACGAATGCGCAAAATATAATTATTTTAAAATACGAAATCTGTGGTAAATTGGCCTTTTTGGCATATTGGTTCCTAGCTCTGCCGCAGCACTCTGGGTAGGACAGACCAGCTACATGCCAGTTGGCTGATTTGGCGAAGGTCTCAGTTCACCCAAGTCAGCACTTAGAGTTGGGACTAGGGTGTGTCCTGTGGGACACAGGCCACATCCTAGGTTACAATTGCCAAAAAAACCAAAACGACCAATTTTATTTTAAAAAATGCGACCAACGTTAAGAAAAAAAAATTGCTAAATGAATTCCAAAATCGTTAAATTCATAATAAAACAGAAACACATTTTCAAATGACATAGCAAGACGAATGCGCAAATATAATTATTTTAATATAAGAAATCTGTGGTAAATTGGCCTTTTTGGCATATTGGTTCCTAGCTCTGCCGCAGCACTCTGGGTAGGACAGACCAGCTACATGCCAGTTGGCTGATTTGGCGAAGGTCTCAGTTCACCCAAGTCAGCACTTAGAGTTGGGACTAGGGTGTGTCCTGTGGGACACAGGTCGCACCCTAGGTTACAATTGCCAAAAAAAACAAAACGAACAATTTTATTCAAAAAAATGCGACCAACGTTAAGAAAAAAAAATTGCTAAATGAATTCCAAAATCGTTAAATTCATAATAAAACAGAAACACATTTTCAAATGACATAGCAAGACGAATGCGCAAATATAATTATTTTAATATACGAAATCTGTGGTGAATTGGCCTTTTTGGCATATTGGTTCCTAGCTCTGCCGCAGCACTCTGGGTAGGACAGACCAGCTACATGCCAGTTGGCTGATTTGGCGAAGGTCTCAGTTCACCCAAGTCAGCACTTAGAGTTGGGACTAGGGTGTGTCCTGTGGGACACAGGTCGCACCCTAGGTTACAATTGCCAAAAAAACAAAACGACCAATTTTATTCAAAAAAATGCGACCAACGTTAAGAAAAAAATTGCTAAATGAATTCCAAAATCGTTAAATTCATAATAAAACAGAAACACATTTTCAAATGACATAGCAAGACGAATGCGCAAATATAATTATTTTAAAATACGAAATCTGTGGTGAATTGGCCTTTTTGGCATATTGGTTCCTAGCTCTGCCGCAGCACTCTGGGTAGGACAGACCAGCTACATGCCAGTTGGCTGATTTGGCGAAGGTCTCAGTTCACCCAAGTCAGCACTTAGAGTTGGGACTAGGGTGTGTCCTGTGGGACACAGGTCGCACCCTAGGTTACAATTGCCAAAAAAACAAAACGAACAATTTTATTTAAAAAATGCGACCAACGTTAAGAAAAAAAAATTGCTAAATGAATTCCAAAATCGTTAAATTCATAATAAAACAGAAACACATTTTCAAATGACATAGCAAGACGAATGCGCAAATATAATTATTTTAAAATACGAAATCTGTGGTGAATTGGCCTTTTTGGCATATTGGTTCCTAGCTCTGCCGCAGCACTCTGGGTAGGACAGACCAGCTACATGCCAGTTGGCTGATTTGGCGAAGGTCTCAGTTCACCCAAGTCAGCACTTAGAGTTGGGACTAGGGTGTGTCCTGTGGGACACAGGTCGCACCCTAGGTTACAATTGCCAAAAAAACAAAACGAACAATTTTATTCAAAAAAATGCGACCAACGTTAAGAAAAAAAATTGCTAAATGAATTCCAAAATCGTTAAATTCATAATAAAACAGAAACACATTTTCAAATGACATAGCAAGACGAATGCGCAAATATAATTATTTTAAAATACGAAATCTGTGGTGAATTGGCCTTTTTGGCATATTGGTTCCTAGCTCTGCCGCAGCACTCTGGGTAGGACAGACCAGCTACATGCCAGTTGGCTGATTTGGCGAAGGTCTCAGTTCACCCAAGTCAGCACTTAGAGTTGGGACTAGGGTGTGTCCTGTGGGACACAGGCCACATCCTAGGTTACAATTGCCAAAAAAACAAAACGACCAATTTTATTTAAAAAATGCGACCAACGTTAAGAAAAAAAATTGCTAAATGAATTCCAAAATCGTTAAATTCATAATAAAACAGAAACACATTTTCAAATGACATAGCAAGACGAATGCGCAAATATAATTATTTTAATATAAGAAATCTGTGGTGAATTGGCCTTTTTGGCATATTGGTTCCTAGCTCTGCCGCAGCACTCTGGGTAGGACAGACCAGCTACATGCCAGTTGGCTGATTTGGCGAAGGTCTCAGTTCACCCAAGTCAGCACTTAGAGTTGGGACTAGGGTGTGTCCTGTGGGACACAGGTCGCACCCTAGGTTACAATTGCCAAAAAAAACAAAACGACCAATTTTATTTCAAAAAAATGCGACCAACGTTAAGAAAAAAACATTGCTAAATGAATTCCAAAATCGTTAAATTCATAATAAAACAGAAACACATTTTCAAATGACATAGCAAGACGAATGCGCAAATATAATTATTTTAAAATACGAAATCTGTGGTGAATTGGCCTTTTTGGCATATTGGTTCCTAGCTCTGCCGCAGCACTCTGGGTAGGACAGACCAGCTACATGCCAGTTGGCTGATTTGGCGAAGGTCTCAGTTCACCCAAGTCAGCACTTAGAGTTGGGACTAGGGTGTGTCCTGTGGGACACAGGTCGCACCCTAGGTTACAATTGCCAAAAAAAACAAAACGAACAATTTTATTCAAAAAAATGCGACCAACGTTAAGAAAAAAAATTGCTAAATGAATTCCAAAATCGTTAAATTCATAATAAAACAGAAACACATTTTCAAATGACATAGCAAGACGAATGCGCAAATATAATTATTTTAAAATACGAAATCTGTGGTGAATTGGCCTTTTTGGCATATTGGTTCCTAGCTCTGCCGCAGCACTCTGGGTAGGACAGACCAGCTACATGCCAGTTGGCTGATTTGGCGAAGGTCTCAGTTCACCCAAGTCAGCACTTAGAGTTGGGACTAGGGTGTCCTGTGGGACACAGGCCACATCCTAGGTTACAATTGCCAAAAAAACCAAAACGACCAATTTTATTTTAAAAAATGCGACCAACGTTAAGAAAAAAAATTGCTAAATGAATTCCAAAATCGTTAAATTCATAATAAAACAGAAACACATTTTCAAATGACATAGCAAGACGAATGCGCAAATATAATTATTTTAAAATACGAAATCTGTGGTGAATTGGCCTTTTTGGCATATTGGTTCCTAGCTCTGCCGCAGCACTCTGGGTAGGACAGACCAGCTACATGCCAGTTGGCTGATTTGGCGAAGGTCTCAGTTCACCCAAGTCAGCACTTAGAGTTGGGACTAGGGTGTGTCCTGTGGGACACAGGTCGCACCCTAGGTTACAATTGCCAAAAAAAACAAAACGAACAATTTTATTCAAAAAAATGCGACCAACGTTAAGAAAAAAAATTGCTAAATGAATTCCAAAATCGTTAAATTCATAATAAAACAGAAACACATTTTCAAATGACATAGCAAGACGAATGCGCAAATATAATTATTTTAATATAAGAAATCTGTGGTAAATTGGCCTTTTTGGCATATTGGTTCCTAGCTCTGCCGCAGCACTCTGGGTAGGACAGACCAGCTACATGCCAGTTGGCTGATTTGGCGAAGGTCTCAGTTCACCCAAGTCAGCACTTAGAGTTGGGACTAGGGTGTGTCCTGTGGGACACAGGCCACATCCTAGGTTACAATTGCCAAAAAAACAAAACGACCAATTTTATTTAAAAAAATGCGACCAACGTTAAGAAAAAAAATTGCTAAATGAATTCCAAAATCGTTAAATTCATAATAAAACAGAAACACATTTTCAAATGACATAGCAAGACGAATGCGCAAATATAATTATTTTAATATAAGAAATCTGTGGTAAATTGGCCTTTTTGGCATATTGGTTCCTAGCTCTGCCGCAGCACTCTGGGTAGGACAGACCAGCTACATGCCAGTTGGCTGATTTGGCGAAGGTCTCAGTTCACCCAAGTCAGCACTTAGAGTTGGGACTAGGGTGTGTCCTGTGGGACACAGGTCGCACCCTAGGTTACAATTGCCAAAAAAACAAAACGACCAATTTTATTCAAAAAAATGCGACCAACGTTAAGAAAAAAAATTGCTAAATGAATTCCAAAATCGTTAAATTCATAATAAAACAGAAACACATTTTCAAATGACATAGCAAGACGAATGCGCAAATATAATTATTTTAAAATACGAAATCTGTGGTGAATTGGCCTTTTTGGCATATTGGTTCCTAGCTCTGCCGCAGCACTCTGGGTAGGACAGACCAGCTACATGCCAGTTGGCTGATTTGGCGAAGGTCTCAGTTCACCCAAGTCAGCACTTAGAGTTGGGACTAGGGTGTGTCCTGTGGGACACAGGTCGCACCCTAGGTTACAATTGCCAAAAAAACAAAACGAACAATTTTATTTCAAAAAAATGCGACCAACGTTAAGAAAAAAAATTGCTAAATGAATTCCAAAATCGTTAAATTCATAATAAAACAGAAACACATTTTCAAATGACATAGCAAGACGAATGCGCAAATATAATTATTTTAATATAAGAAATCTGTGGTGAATTGGCCTTTTTGGCATATTGGTTCCTAGCTCTGCCGCAGCACTCTGGGTAGGACAGACCAGCTACATGCCAGTTGGCTGATTTGGCGAAGGTCTCAGTTCACCCAAGTCAGCACTTAGAGTTGGGACTAGGGTGTGTCCTGTGGGACACAGGTCGCACCCTAGGTTACAATTGCCAAAAAAACAAAACGAACAATTTTATTCAAAAAAATGCGACCAACGTTAAGAAAAAAAATTGCTAAATGAATTCCAAAATCGTTAAATTCATAATAAAACAGAAACACATTTTCAAATGACATAGCAAGACGAATGCGCAAATATAATTATTTTAAAATACGAAATCTGTGGTGAATTGGCCTTTTTGGCATATTGGTTCCTAGCTCTGCCGCAGCACTCTGGGTAGGACAGACCAGCTACATGCCAGTTGGCTGATTTGGCGAAGGTCTCAGTTCACCCAAGTCAGCACTTAGAGTTGGGACTAGGGTGTGTCCTGTGGGACACAGGTCGCACCCTAGGTTACAATTGCCAAAAAAAACAAAACGAACAATTTTATTCAAAAAAATGCGACCAACGTTAAGAAAAAAAATTGCTAAATGAATTCCAAAATCGTTAAATTCATAATAAAACAGAAACACATTTTCAAATGACATAGCAAGACGAATGCGCAAATATAATTATTTTAAAATACGAAATCTGTGGTGAATTGGCCTTTTTGGCATATTGGTTCCTAGCTCTGCCGCAGCACTCTGGGTAGGACAGACCAGCTACATGCCAGTTGGCTGATTTGGCGAAGGTCTCAGTTCACCCAAGTCAGCACTTAGAGTTGGGACTAGGGTGTGTCCTGTGGGACACAGGCCACATCCTAGGTTACAATTGCCAAAAAAACAAAACGACCAATTTTATTTAAAAAAATGCGACCAACGTTAAGAAAAAAAATTGCTAAATGAATTCCAAAATCGTTAAATTCATAATAAAACAGAAACACATTTTCAAATGACATAGCAAGACGAATGCGCAAATATAATTATTTTAATATAAGAAATCTGTGGTAAATTGGCCTTTTTGGCATATTGGTTCCTAGCTCTGCCGCAGCACTCTGGGTAGGACAGACCAGCTACATGCCAGTTGGCTGATTTGGCGAAGGTCTCAGTTCACCCAAGTCAGCACTTAGAGTTGGGACTAGGGTGTGTCCTGTGGGACACAGGTCGCACCCTAGGTTACAATTGCCAAAAAAAACAAAACGACCAATTTTATTCAAAAAAATGCGACCAACGTTAAGAAAAAAAATTGCTAAATGAATTCCAAAATCGTTAAATTCATAATAAAACAGAAACACATTTTCAAATGACATAGCAAGACGAATGCGCAAATATAATTATTTTAATATAAGAAATCTGTGGTGAATTGGCCTTTTTGGCATATTGGTTCCTAGCTCTGCCGCAGCACTCTGGGTAGGACAGACCAGCTACATGCCAGTTGGCTGATTTGGCGAAGGTCTCAGTTCACCCAAGTCAGCACTTAGAGTTGGGACTAGGGTGTGTCCTGTGGGACACAGGTCGCACCCTAGGTTACAATTGCCAAAAAAACCAAAACGACCAATTTTATTTTAAAAAATGCGACCAACGTTAAGAAAAAAAAATTGCTAAATGAATTCCAAAATCGTTAAATTCATAATAAAACAGAAACACATTTTCAAATGACATAGCAAGACGAATGCGCAAATATAATTATTTTAATATAAGAAATCTGTGGTAAATTGGCCTTTTTGGCATATTGGTTCCTAGCTCTGCCGCAGCACTCTGGGTAGGACAGACCAGCTACATGCCAGTTGGCTGATTTGGCGAAGGTCTCAGTTCACCCAAGTCAGCACTTAGAGTTGGGACTAGGGTGTGTCCTGTGGGACACAGGCCACATCCTAGGTTACAATTGCCAAAAAAACCAAAACGACCAATTTTATTTAAAAAAATGCGACCAACGTTAAGAAAAAAAATTGCTAAATGAATTCCAAAATCGTTAAATTCATAATAAAACAGAAACACATTTTCAAATGACATAGCAAGACGAATGCGCAAATATAATTATTTTAATATAAGAAATCTGTGGTGAATTGGCCTTTTTGGCATATTGGTTCCTAGCTCTGCCGCAGCACTCTGGGTAGGACAGACCAGCTACATGCCAGTTGGCTGATTTGGCGAAGGTCTCAGTTCACCCAAGTCAGCACTTAGAGTTGGGACTAGGGTGTGTCCTGTGGGACACAGGTCGCACCCTAGGTTACAATTGCCAAAAAAACAAAACGACCAATTTTATTCAAAAAAATGCGACCAACGTTAAGAAAAAAAATTGCTAAATGAATTCCAAAATCGTTAAATTCATAATAAAACAGAAACACATTTTCAAATGACATAGCAAGACGAATGCGCAAATATAATTATTTTAAAATACGAAATCTGTGGTGAATTGGCCTTTTTGGCATATTGGTTCCTAGCTCTGCCGCAGCACTCTGGGTAGGACAGACCAGCTACATGCCAGTTGGCTGATTTGGCGAAGGTCTCAGTTCACCCAAGTCAGCACTTAGAGTTGGGACTAGGGTGTGTCCTGTGGGACACAGGTCGCACCCTAGGTTACAATTGCCAAAAAAAACAAAACGAACAATTTTATTTTAAAAAATGCGACCAACGTTAAGAAAAAAAAATTGCTAAATGAATTCCAAAATCGTTAAATTCATAATAAAACAGAAACACATTTTCAAATGACATAGCAAGACGAATGCGCAAATATAATTATTTTAATATAAGAAATCTGTGGTGAATTGGCCTTTTTGGCATATTGGTTCCTAGCTCTGCCGCAGCACTCTGGGTAGGACAGACCAGCTACATGCCAGTTGGCTGATTTGGCGAAGGTCTCAGTTCACCCAAGTCAGCACTTAGAGTTGGGACTAGGGTGTGTCCTGTGGGACACAGGTCGCACCCTAGGTTACAATTGCCAAAAAAAACAAAACGAACAATTTTATTCAAAAAAATGCGACCAACGTTAAGAAAAAAAATTGCTAAATGAATTCCAAAATCGTTAAATTCATAATAAAACAGAAACACATTTTCAAATGACATAGCAAGACGAATGCGCAAAATATAATTATTTTAAAATACGAAATCTGTGGTGAATTGGCCTTTTTGGCATATTGGTTCCTAGCTCTGCCGCAGCACTCTGGGTAGGACAGACCAGCTACATGCCAGTTGGCTGATTTGGCGAAGGTCTCAGTTCACCCAAGTCAGCACTTAGAGTTGGGACTAGGGTGTGTCCTGTGGGACACAGGTCGCACATCCTAGGTTACAATTGCCAAAAAAAACCAAAACGACCAATTTTATTTTAAAAAATGCGACCAACGTTAAGAAAAAAAAATTGCTAAATGAATTCCAAAATCGTTAAATTCATAATAAAACAGAAACACATTTTCAAATGACATAGCAAGACGAATGC
Source organism: Opsariichthys bidens (assembly GCA_037194245.1). Taxonomy (NCBI): domain Eukaryota; kingdom Metazoa; phylum Chordata; class Actinopteri; order Cypriniformes; family Xenocyprididae; genus Opsariichthys; species Opsariichthys bidens. The sequence continues at coordinate 23,329,154 of CM074289.1, read as the reverse complement.
GCAAATATAATTATTTTAATATAAGAAATCTGTGGTGAATTGGCCTTTTTGGCATATTGGTTCCTAGCTCTGCCGCAGCACTCTGGGTAGGACAGACCAGCTACATGCCAGTTGGCTGATTTGGCGAAGGTCTCAGTTCACCCAAGTCAGCACTTAGAGTTGGGACTAGGGTGTGTCCTGTGGGACACAGGTCGCACCCTAGGTTACAATTGCCAAAAAAAACAAAACGACCAATTTTATTCAAAAAAATGCGACCAACGTTAAGAAAAAAACATTGCTAAATGAATTCCAAAATCGTTAAATTCATAATAAAACAGAAACACATTTTCAAATGACATAGCAAGACGAATGGCGCAAATATAATTATTTTAAAATACGAAATCTGTGGTGAATTGGCCTTTTTGGCATATTGGTTCCTAGCTCTGCCGCAGCACTCTGGGTAGGACAGACCAGCTACATGCCAGTTGGCTGATTTGGCGAAGGTCTCAGTTCACCCAAGTCAGCACTTAGAGTTGGGACTAGGGTGTGTCCTGTGGGACACAGGTCGCACCCTAGGTTACAATTGCCAAAAAAAACAAAACGAACAATTTTATTTTAAAAAATGCGACCAACGTTAAGAAAAAAAAATTGCTAAATGAATTCCAAAATCGTTAAATTCATAATAAAACAGAAACACATTTTCAAATGACATAGCAAGACGAATGCGCAAATATAATTATTTTAATATAAGAAATCTGTGGTGAATTGGCCTTTTTGGCATATTGGTTCCTAGCTCTGCCGCAGCACTCTGGGTAGGACAGACCAGCTACATGCCAGTTGGCTGATTTGGCGAAGGTCTCAGTTCACCCAAGTCAGCACTTAGAGTTGGGACTAGGGTGTGTCCTGTGGGACACAGGTCGCACCCTAGGTTACAATTGCCAAAAAAAACAAAACGACCAATTTTATTCAAAAAAATGCGACCAACGTTAAGAAAAAAAATTGCTAAATGAATTCCAAAATCGTTAAATTCATAATAAAACAGAAACACATTTTCAAATGACATAGCAAGACGAATGCGCAAATATAATTATTTTAAAATACGAAATCTGTGGTGAATTGGCCTTTTTGGCATATTGGTTCCTAGCTCTGCCGCAGCACTCTGGGTAGGACAGACCAGCTACATGCCAGTTGGCTGATTTGGCGAAGGTCTCAGTTCACCCAAGTCAGCACTTAGAGTTGGGACTAGGGTGTGTCCTGTGGGACACAGGTCGCACCCTAGGTTACAATTGCCAAAAAAAACAAAACGAACAATTTTATTTTAAAAAATGCGACCAACGTTAAGAAAAAAAAATTGCTAAATGAATTCCAAAATCGTTAAATTCATAATAAAACAGAAACACATTTTCAAATGACATAGCAAGACGAATGCGCAAATATAATTATTTTAATATAAGAAATCTGTGGTGAATTGGCCTTTTTGGCATATTGGTTCCTAGCTCTGCCGCAGCACTCTGGGTAGGACAGACCAGCTACATGCCAGTTGGCTGATTTGGCGAAGGTCTCAGTTCACCCAAGTCAGCACTTAGAGTTGGGACTAGGGTGTGTCCTGTGGGACACAGGTCGCACCCTAGGTTACAATTGCCAAAAAAAACAAAACGAACAATTTTATTTTAAAAAATGCGACCAATGTTAAGAAAAAAAAATTGCTAAATGAATTCCAAAATCGTTAAATTCATAATAAAACAGAAACACATTTTCAAATGACATAGCAAGACGAATGCGCAAATATAATTATTTTAATATAAGAAATCTGTGGTGAATTGGCCTTTTTGGCATATTGGTTCCTAGCTCTGCCGCAGCACTCTGGGTAGGACAGACCAGCTACATGCCAGTTGGCTGATTTGGCGAAGGTCTCAGTTCACCCAAGTCAGCACTTAGAGTTGGGACTAGGGTGTGTCCTGTGGGACACAGGCCACATCCTAGGTTACAATTGCCAAAAAAACCAAAACGACCAATTTTATTTTAAAAAATGCGACCAATGTTAAGAAAAAAAATAGCTAAATGAATTCCAAAATCGTTAAATTCATAATAAAACAGAAACACATTTTCAAATGACATAGCAAGACGAATGCGCAAATATAATTATTTTAATATAAGAAATCTGTGGTGAATTGGCCTTTTTGGCATATTGGTTCCTAGCTCTGCCGCAGCACTCTGGGTAGGACAGACCAGCTACATGCCAGTTGGCTGATTTGGCGAAGGTCTCAGTTCACCCAAGTCAGCACTTAGAGTTGGGACTAGGGTGTGTCCTGTGGGACACAGGTCGCACCCTAGGTTACAATTGCCAAAAAAAACAAAACGAACAATTTTATTCAAAAAAATGCGACCAACGTTAAGAAAAAAAATTGCTAAATGAATTCCAAAATCGTTAAATTCATAATAAAACAGAAACACATTTTCAAATGACATAGCAAGACGAATGCGCAAATATAATTATTTTAAAATACGAAATCTGTGGTAAATTGGCCTTTTTGGCATATTGGTTCCTAGCTCTGCCGCAGCACTCTGGGTAGGACAGACCAGCTACATGCCAGTTGGCTGATTTGGCGAAGGTCTCAGTTCACCCAAGTCAGCACTTAGAGTTGGGACTAGGGTGTGTCCTGTGGGACACAGGTCGCACCCTAGGTTACAATTGCCAAAAAAAACAAAACGAACAATTTTATTCAAAAAAATGCGCCCAACGTTAAGAAAAAAAATTGCTAAATGAATTCCAAAATCGTTAAATTTATAATAAAACAGAAACACATTTTCAAATGACATAACAAGACCAATGCGCAAATATAATTATTTTAAAATACGAAATCTGTGGTGAATTGGCCTTTTTGGCATATTGGTTCCTAGCTCTGCCGCAGCACTCTGGGTAGGACAGACCAGCTACATGCCAGTTGGCTGATTTGGCGAAGGTCTCAGTTCACCCAAGTCAGCACTTAGAGTTGGGACTAGGGTGTGTCCTGTAGGGTCGTGGTGGGTGGGACACAGGCCACACCCTAGGGTGCCAAAAAACTGTGAACAAATATTTCAAATAAACCATTAAAAAGATAATAAATCTGAATGAAATCCAAAGTGTTGTTACGTTTATTTTGAAACAATACCAAAATTTGCAATTTCAAAATATCAGCTAATGTAAAAACAAAATAATGCAAAATATTTGTATTGTGTACACTATCAACTAAACTAAAGCACAATTTAAGTGAATAATTATTCATTTAAATTAATTAATACACATTATGCGCCATATCTGTGTATATTATATCATAATTTATAGTAGTGTAGAGACGTTTTACTACATATTCCACATTTGAAGCACTTGGGTATACTTGCCCTCGAAGTTTGTTGTAAAGGTCCAGGATGGCCTGCGTGTCTCTCAGCAGTGATGGCCTACTTGCCCCGGTGTCCCTTCACCATCCAGTTTCCATCATCATGCAGGTACTAATCCAAGAAAATGCCAAGATCTTTGGCATTAAACAGTATCATGGCAAACACATTCGGGGTGACCAGCAGGAGACGAAGCCCCCTCAGTGATCCAGAGGTTAAGTGACCCATGGTGGATGAGTTCTGATGATGACATCTGAGGGTTTTCAGATAATAAAGCTGATAAAAATAAAAAAGATACAAGAAAGAGAAAGGGAAGGGGAAGGGCTTGTGAAGAAATTTCAGAAAATTCAACCAAGCTTTTGTTAACACATTCAACATCAGTATGAGGATGCTATAAGGAAAATTATTTTGCTGATTAATGTTGTACAAAGAGCACACTTTTACAGCAAAGTTTAATTACACAAAGAACTGAATTAATTCAGAACTTGTTTTACATCAATTACGTCATCTCATCGTCAATGACATTCTGCTGTTCCAATAAAATTGCACATACAGTATATTGCCGTTCATGTTTATTTCAGTTATGTTTTATTTATAAGGCTATTGTATTTGTGTGTCCATGTTCAGACCAACTGATTCATTGAAACGAACAGTTTGTTCATGAATAGGACACTATTATTTAAGTCAAACAGAAAGGGACGGTATGAGACTGGACCCTTTAGAAAAGCTTAAAAACTATTTTAACTTAAAATGCAACTCCAAAGACTTGCCTGACATTGCTACACCTACACAAATTAAAATATCGACATAATGCAAAAATGTGCATTATAAGATGTAAATAATACGACAAACAAAACATTACGCTATGCAAAGTATAAAATAGTACTTTCTTTTGTTGCTGCATAAAAGACATTGCCATAAGAAGTGGCCAAGCAATCAGTCTGATAAGACTTGACACTGTCAGGCAGACCACAGTTATAAAGCAATCATTAATTTGCTGAAGCACCTATAAATCCGAACTCAAGCCCGGTTGTCTTTTGGGCTCCGGCCAAGGACCAGATGTCGATATCTGCATCAGAGAGTGGGCTATTGTCCTCTATAGATGAAGATGAAGCTGAGCTTTGCCTCTCTGGGCTGTTCACACATGAGTTGGATTCAGAGGTGACGCCATGCTTTCCTGATGTTGCTTGAGTGGAAATCTCCTCCTTGCCCTGAATGCTTTCGATTGGACGATTGGTTCGTGGATATGGGGCTTGGTTCACACCCACGTCCTGCTCTAGATCCTTTCTTCCCAGGGTGCATGAGGTGATCCAAGGTCATGGTGTGGGCCCTCGGCCAGATGATGTCCACCTTGGTAGTCCGGGAACACCATCTCTGGTTTAACCTTGCTGAGATGCAGTATACAGACAAAGTGCTTTCTTGTCTCCCCTATCTCACATGGTGGACTCTTCAGCAACACTGTTGAGGACTTAGCCCAGCAGTTCTTCGAAGTCCAAAAGCAGACAGTGACCATTAAACACAGTCTCCACCGGCACGATACGACTGCCACCAGGCTGCCGCAGACTGGTCCTCAGTCTCAGTAAATTTCCAATGTGCTGTAAAAGAAAAGTTACCTCTTTTGTTTCAAGTTTAAAGTTGTGTTTGATACAATGCATAATAAATAAAATATTTCAGTAACTCTTTAGTATGGGGAACAGATATTTACTATTAACTATGACTTTTGCCTCAATATTAATAGTTAGTAAGAAAGTTGTTGAAGCATTTCACAGGTTCACTTTCACATGTTATTAATGTTTGCAAGTTCAGATATGTCCACTATATTAAGGTTGACAGGTAACTAGGGGTGTAATGATATCCTCATGTCAATATTCAATATATATATATATATATCATGATACTGAACTCACGATATGATATTATTGTGATACTCCAAGAAATAAGGAAAAAGGCAGCCTTAATGTAAAGTGTTACCCAAACTTTTCATAAACCATATTACTATGCCAAAAACTTTTTTTTTTCTATTTTTTTTTTTTGAGGCAGCAGTGACTTTGCATTTGCTTAAATTTGCTAATTTCCTGACCGATAATTTATGGTTATGACAGTTAAAAGCTGAGTGATGACTTAGTTTGAAAAATTTAGGTTTGCTCCTAGAAGCTTTAGGGACTCAATGGAAAAAAAGCAAATAATGAGGGTTTTATTTTTTTCGTTTATAAAGAGATATACTGAAACATTAACAAGCAAAATAATTTAATTTATTACAATACATTATTTGATACTTGGTTTACTATTTCTGCTGAAGAATACATCTCTTTTTTCTGTGCTAGTCAGTGTAATTTTAGTTTTGAGATAATATAATTTTGTTTGTTATTTTTTTCTGAATTTATTTCTGTTTCTGAATGTCTGTGTAGCCTAGTTTTTAATATTTTATATTTCAGTTAACATGCATTTCAACAAGTAATGGGAAAAATATGGTTTTATTCAACTATATTAACCCTGATTGCTAGTAATATATATATATATATATATATATATATATATAATATATATATATATATATATATATATATATATATATATATATATAATAATGTGTCAAACAATGTTCTTAGTCTTTCCTTAGAGGCTGTGCTTTGAATGTAAAATTAATTAAATTAAACACGGTTTGTGTAACCACATAATAACCAGAAGAAAAAAATAAACTTACAGATTTACAAACTAGCTCGAATAAACCAAGACTCTTATTGTGAAATGACTAATGTTTACTATTTCACTCTTCTCATTCGAGTTCAGATAAGGGAGTAAAGGATATAAATTATACGTTCTTACAACCGTTTACAACATATTAAAATTTAAATAATGGGAAGTAAATTGTCATAATTGATCAGCATTACGCAACTGCTTGGCATAAATGTGCGTTTTTCCTTCTGAAACGTAGCGCGAGCCTGTAGAATGCGCAACAGCGCCATCTTTCGACTTTGAAACGTGCAGCACTCACATTTATTTAATGAAATCACAGCCCTTTGAAGTTTAATGATCGTGATTTAAGACTTAAAATGATAATTAAACGACACGTGTTATACCATTTAAGGTATTGAAGACTTTTTATTACCTTAAATTTACGAAAACGTATGTACTCTTAAATACATTTTTGCAAGTCGCACACATCTATTTTTAGTCGCAAATGCAAGCGAAATACATAAATAACAGCCACACGAACCTCTGAGAGCAGGAGTAACACTACAAATTACAAAGAGACTCAATCTATTGAGTACTTCTGCCTTCAGAGCAGCACTGGGGCAGGAGATGTATTATTTTGACGGATGAAATGTCGCGGAGATTTGAACAAGTTTTGTTTTCTCGGGTTAGAGTTGGAAACATAGGCGGAGTTTCACTTTTGTGCTTGGGGGGGCACCTACCAGGCCAGCAGACCACGAGCTCAGATTTTTTTTATATCATATTTATATATCATACATTCTACATATAAAATACATTTACAATGAACAATGACTTTATACAAAGAATAGCGAATAGAACAGACTCTTTATAGTTGCTGTTTTGTTTTGCATCGGCAGTGATAGGATTAACACGGGGAGTTCAGAAGTGCGGCGAAAAAAAGCGAGTGTGTTAGACGGGTGCGCTTGTTACATAGTCCCTCCAGAAAAACGTTTTTTTGTGATTGTTGCGGGCAAAAATCCTTGATTATGCGGCACGTTTTCTTAAAAAACGCGATGGAATATGCGGGATATTTTTGCAATTTTATGCGACGAAATTGCGGAAACTTGCAAAAACTGCGGTTTTTGATGCAAAAGAGGAAAAAAAGGTGATTCCCCCAACACCCTGTTCTCACTAGATACTGCCTTCATGTAAAGAGGCAGACTTACTAAATCACAGAATATTGAAGTTCTCATTCTGTTTTATTTCAGACCTTAATCAACACATGGCTCAAAATGACAAAACATTGAGTCAAACAAGTTCTGTCGCTTTACAAAAGGAATATTCAACTTCTGTAAAAATGAATAAATAAAATATAAAAAAATAAAATGTGTGCTTCCTGTTTTACAGAGGTAGCTATACGAAACAGACATCTTCTGTTAAATGAAGTGCTTCCAGTGCACAAAGTGTAATCTCTTACTGCAACGTAAATTATTTTACACACAACTAATATACAGCGTCATGTAACACACTGGGAAACTGCTTCGCGCGGTCTTTTGAGCTTATTTTTGTTGGCAAATGAGAATGATTTGCGTCTTCATCATGGTTTCACCGCGGGCTTTACAGATGACGTCCACGTCACGTCATGACGTCACTTCATAAGGTTCCCATGGCAATAGAGAGAAAATAATGGCGCTTTACTTGTGTGAAGTAAACGCAACATTTTTCAACTTTCTGCTAAGATATATGAGACTTTTTTTGCAGCGAAAATACAGGGATTATGAAATCATAGCATATTTTTCTTGCTGAAATCGGCAATTTATGCGGCGAAAGTGCGGCATATTTGAAAAAATGTGACCCCCGCATAAATATGCGGACTTTGGCTGATTATGCATGAAATCAAGCGATCGCATAATCGCGTTTTTCTGGAGGGACTGAGTTACAGTGTGTTCTTCTTCGTTCCGATTAAAGTTCATAAACAGAGCCTCCCTTGACTGTCATAGAACTACTTCAGACATTACAATATCTTACCTAATGCAGAACCGGCGTTGTTCTCTGATGCGGCCTCGATTGCTGTGGTAGTATTAGCAGCAATAGTTGAAGTAGAATTAGAAAACTCCACACTTTTAGTAGTGGATTTATTAAAAAAACGACGAATGTCCATTTTGTTTATTCAGCGCGTAAAACAGAACGAGAAGAGCGTCCACTCACGTACCGCGATACTTTGAGATTCACAAATCGCGGGAGAATGTAATAAAGCTACAGTAATTAAAAATTAATTAGCCATATCTTACTCATTCTATACACAGAACTAATAAGATAAGACAAATAAAACGAGAAAATATGAATTCTGTAATAAAAAAAAATATTCAAAGCACAAGACAGGCATTAATTGGCTCTGGACTGGGGGGGCACTGCCCCCCCAGACCCCCCCCAAACTCCGCCTATGGGAGCCGGTACAGTGCAGGTCTCAGACACACTCCCCCAGTTTAAATCTGAACTAAAAACAAGCTTTCACATAATGCATGTAGGCCTAAATCTTTTCATTCCAAACAGACTAAATCCAATGTCTTTGCTTGAAATACTGTAAACAACCGCTCATTAGGCCTATCTGCATTTATGTGTTTGCATCGGGATGCCCGTTATTGCCAATTATTAATCTAATTGCCAATTATTTATGTAAAGCTGCTTTGCCACAATTTGCATTGTAAAAAGCACTATATAAATAAAGGTAAAGAAACAGAAAAGAAAGACCTTCAGATTCAGCCTCCAAGAAATAAACCATCACCAGTGGAGAGATTACACCAGCCCAAGCGAGGACTCCAGATTACCGCTGCTGGACCATCATACAAGACTGTCATATATTTCAACAAAAAGTATTTACATTTACATTTTTACATTTAGTCATTTAGCAGATGCTTTTATCCAAAGCGACTTACAAGTGAGGAAAACAAACAAGCGATTCTTCATGGATTGGCAAATAACACAGGAAGCGCTCACAATACAAGTTTCATAAATTGCTCAGTACCATAAGCTAGAGTAGGAAGGGAAAAGGGAAGGAAAGGGTTTTTTTCTTCTTTATGAGGGGATCAAGTGTTCACGGAAGAGATGAGTTTTCAGCTGTCTCTTGAATATTGCCAGGGATTCTGCGTTCCTGATGAAAGTAGGGAGATCACTCCACCAGCAGGGAGCAGTGAAGGAGAATGTTCTGGAGAGTGATTTTGTGCCTCTCTGTGACGGCACCACAAGCCTTCGCTCCTTTAGAGATCGCAGGCTTCTGGTGGGGACGTAGCGTTGTAGCAGTGTGTGGAGGTAGGAAGGTGCAGAGCCTGTGGTGGATCTGTAAACAAGCATCAGCTTTTTGAACTTGATGCGAGCAGCAAGGGGTAGCCAGTGCAAAGAGATGAAGAGGGGCGTGACGTGGGTTCTCTTAGGCTCGTCGAAGACAAGACGTGCAGCAGCGTTCTGGATCATTTGAAGAGGTTTGATTGCACTTGACGGCAGACCAGCCAGAAGAGCATTGCAGCAATCAAGCCTTGAAATGACCAGGGCCTGGACAAGCAGTTGTGTTGCGTGCTCAGTCAGGAAGGGTCGGATTTTCCTGATGTTGCGAAGTGCAAATCTGCATGACCGCGCCGTCTTTGAGATGTGGTCTCTGAAGGTCAGTTGGTCATCAAGTATTTCTTATCACGCTGCAATTGCTTTAAAATGGACATTAATATTGCTGACTGAATAACAGATTTTGTAATAGGCTACCTTATTATGCTACTGTTCATTCTGATGTCAAATAATATAACGATTATAGACGGGGTTTTTTGTAGCCTAACAATAAATAATTCATTTTCTGTTTTATTCAGAATTGCTGGCGCTATTTTTAGCGGACCGATGGGGAAAAGGGGGCTAAAGATGGAAATGTAATTGGTCATTTTTTGCCAAGACATTATTCAGTTATTATACGGAAATGTCCATTCCTTACAACACAACACACAATGCCTCAGTAAAAAAAAACATGGGAAACCTGTGAGAATATTTCCATCGCCTATTTTCCACTGACTTAATAAAATAAACGCGTAAAAAAAAAAACAAAAAAAAAAAACACGTGTAGTCTGCATTACAAACGATACCACGTCTTTTATCTATACGCTAACGTTGAAAAAAATAATAATAAAACATGAGAACATTCTTCCGGATTCCTTGTAAATCTGGATGTAAAAATAATCAAAATAATTGTATCTAACGATTCAATTACGTGCAAATCCTCGTGCTAGCTCTCCTTCTTCAATATGACGCACGTGGAGGTGGAGTGCACGGCCTCTCGCGGAATTCTCTCGAAGCGATGCGTAGCGCGGTTTCAGAATTCCACCAAGACAAATTTCCTCACCCAGTCACCACTCAGAATGTCCGTGAGTATTTGACTAATGTCCGTTCTATTTCGTTCTTCCTGACCGCCAGAGGCAGTGCTTCACACTGGATATTATCTCTCGTTGCAATTGCATAGGTCGAGTCTAATACCAACAAAGTCCCTCGTGACCAGGATGACTCGGGGTGCTCCCCTGTTTAACCCCGTGACTTCCTGCAGACTGTCCCTATAATCTTCTCGCATGCACATATTTAGGGATTTAGGGAAGTAGGTGGAGATGATTCGGTTGTCTCCGGGTTGGAATGACTATGGGCATCTGAAGTGGTTTGGCTTGGAATGTCCTAACATCCACGAAAAAAATAAATAAATTTCAGCACACAAGCTAATGATGGTTTATAACTATAAAATATATTTTTTAGCATTTACAGAAATAAGAACAGGAAAATGACAAATCTGTTTGTAAAGTAAGGGTAAAAATGTTGCCTACCAGTGGTCTAATGTATAGAGCTGACCGCCCCAGCACATTTATATCGCCCCAGTCTATATCTCTTGTCAGTAGGCTACCGGTATGTGACTTCCCTACATCGAGAACATGACATTTGAATCTGTTATGTCTGATTAGTCTGAAATGTATATATTTCTATATTTTATTGTGTTTTTTAGGGTCAAGCATCAATCAAACCCCAAGAGCAGATTTTGGTTTAACAGGTGCTTCACCATCCTCGATTTCTCAAGACCAACTACAGTTTTTGGTATCATGCAATTTTACTGTTGCAGAGATGGCAAGCGTTCTACACGTGTCTGAGTCAACAGTAAAACGACGTCGATCATCATAAAACGATCATTTTTTTCAATTTCATTCTTCATGTGCTAGTTTATTGTGTTCAATAAATGCTTCAATCAAGTTTATTTTTTGTAGGAAATTCAACTTACAATGCTCAAATCGATATACACAGCTAACCGACACAGAACTTGATGAGTTAGTAAAGGAGATTGTGGGACGCAATTGGCAGATTGGACCAGAATCTGTAAGAGCACGTTTATTTGGTCAAAGTGTCTTAGTGCAAAGACACAGAGTCCGGGCAAGTCTTCTTCGCACTGATCCTGCTGCTGCTGCTGCTGCTCAGAGAACTCTGACACGAAGGCTGTACAGGCGGGCCTATCATGTTCCAGGTCCAAACTCACTTTGGCATGTAGATGGAAACCACAAACTCATAAGGTACGCAAACTAGTTTTGCTGAAGTTTTAAAAGGAATCTATTACTTCTTTTAGCTTTAATCTGTAATATAGCTATGCATCCAATGGGAGTTTGTAGTATTTTTTATTATTTCTAAAAGAGCAAATTTGGTTTAAAACGTCTGGGGGAAAAATATACTAAATAAGACTAAGAAACTGTGTTGGCCAAACTTTAAGTTAATCATTACACACTCATTATATGTTCTTTTTATTTTGTTATCCTTGTAATCTTGTAACCAAAAACAAAGTGTTTGAACCAAAGCAGACAACCCATTTGACATTGAGATCATATGTGACCCTGCATTTAAAATCAAGGCTCTAAAAATCTACTTCTGAGCTAACAAGCAAAGTTTGATGTCAATCATTAATTTCACTATGATTTTAATCTTTGACATGGTCTTTATCAGTCAGTATTACATATATCAATGTTATTTTCACAGAATGTTTACATTATGTAGGATG